>JBBYHK010032271.1:0-49067 GCA_038382065.1 Adansonia grandidieri | reverse complement strand
CAAATTTTTAAATTTCACAAAAAGTGCAATTGGATGACATAAACTCTTAAATATAATAAAAAATTAATTAAAAATAAAAGTAAGATATGTGGTAAACTCTTAACTCTTTGAAGTTTTCATTATCAACGCATCAAAAACTAATTTCTAATATAAACCTTTAATTTAATTGACTTTAAATATAACGTTGCATAGCCACAAACCAAATTGTATATATTATGGACTTACATTATATGTACCCCTTAAAAACACACACACACACACATATATATATTAACCAAACACTTAACAAACCCCGAAGGATTTTATTCTCGTTTGTCAATATGTTTTTACGTAATACATCTGTGTTGGAATATTTATTTTGAGAAAACCTTAACTAGGATCGGAGGAATTTGTACTTAATTTAAAGAGTTACCTGACTTCAAACATAAACACACTTGAAGTTTCCATTCAATAGGTTATATATATATATATATGTATATATATATGAAAGAAAAACTTTAAGTTTTTAACTCAACAAGTAAAATTAAAATATTGCCATGTGTTTTGAATTAATATTTTTTTAAAAAATTAAATAAACAGAACACTCAACATTTTTTTAATCCAGCCTTAAGAGTTAAAAATTCCGCTACTAATGTATCAAATAATTATTTTATATATTATAAAATTTATAAATAATGGCATTTTAACATATTGGCCATTTCAAGGGTTGGTTTTTCATATTCATAAATTAATTAGCTTATTCGTATATATTAACATCAAATTTATTTTCGTTGCAATATGTTTCTAACTTTATATTCATAATATCATTGATGTGTAGCCCTCTATTATTATTTTTTTCTAATTTCAGAAATAAACACACTAGTACCTATAAAATTAAAATTATAATTAATATAGATTTAGATTTAATTAAAATATAATATAATTCTATCTTTAATTACTCAATCATAGGGGATGGAGTTAGGAAGATGCACCCATACACGCACCTATCCTTAAGTTCGATTCAAATTTGAAGATTCTACTGGGTTTCTTTATTTTATATTAATTAATATAAAAAGTAAAGATATCTGAGCATGCCTCCACGATTATTTGGCTAGAATATTCCCAAATTTCTGGATTTTTATATTCATCTCTCTCTCTCTCTCTCTCTCTCTCTCTCTCTCTCTCTCTCTCTCTATATATATATATATATATATATAATAGAATATCCGTGTACAATATATTTGACTCCAGAATATGTAACTGAAAACGACTCTCGATTCCAAAACCCATTTTCAGAAGCATCAACACAGATTCATATTATTTTACTCATAGCACGATATATATATACATATATATATATCATCAACCAAACCATATTTTCAACTGACTCAATATCCCCCCGCTCTCTCTCTCTCTCTCTCTCTCTCTATATATATATATATATATACATATATGTATATAATATATATATATATGTCTAAGCAAATTGATCAACTTTGCCTTCATTTTTGGTACTTTGTCAATTATATATATAAATAATGTATTTTCTTTATTTATATAGTTCGTTTATATTAATTCCGTGGTATGTCTGTCTACATCTGTTCTGGTAATAAAATAGACTTTGATAGCCAACTAAATTAAAGCGGTTGGTTTGGTCCCAACATATATAAATATTCTAAAAGCCTACAGAGTTTGAACCGTATATGCAACATTTTCTTTTTTCTTCACCAACTTTTTTAACTATACCTATTTCGGTTTAGCTTTGTTCTCCTCTCCTCTCCTCCTTAAAAACAAAGCTACTTCATTCTATCTTGAATTCGCTTGCAAATTTTCAACACCAAACGACAACAATATCCCTATATTTGCTTTTCCTTAATTAATTAAGCTATATATATACATATATATATAAGCAATAACATATCAGCAACAACAACATACCTACGAAGGGTTTTATACACTTTGAAACCCACCTGAGCTGGCTAAAGTTACAACTACTTGCACATTACGGTTTGAAGAAAACTATTATTAATTATTATTATTATTATTATTGGGAAGGAGATTCGATCCTTGTTCTTTGAAAAGGATGATCACATCATGCACGAAATATTAAATCAAGTAGTCACAAAAATAAACTCTTTATTGCTATTCAAGAAAAACATGTATAGTACGAGGAGGAGCAGTTAAATTTTGAGATCCCAAATTCAAGTCTTATCATGTGTGAGATTGATCTAATTTTATATTTGATTTATCTAGTTATATTTTAATCAATTAATTTGTTTGGTTATCAATGGTATAATAATTTTTTGCATATAAAAATAATATTTAATTATGATTATAACTCTCGTATAATTGTAATTAAAAAAAAAACATATATAATATCACAATTTCATATTTCTCAATCTTTGAAAGTAAAACCATGCAATTAATTTGATTTCGATAGAAATAAGTTACTAAATAAAGAGCAAACAAAATTTTCTATTTTATCATTTATTCAATCAAGTAATTAAAATCATAGGAGAATAAATTACGCTAAATGCTTTTAATCATATAATTAATTAACCTCAAATTAAGGGCGTCCTTATATTTCTCCAATGATTTATCAATTGTATTATATTGATCAATGGACCACTGACATCTCACATCTTAATACCATTGATTATCTACTCAATAAAATGCAACTAATCACTACTAAAATTACCGGTAAAAAGGAGGATGGTAGAGCCATCAAGATATTAACACGTGGCATATATTTCATCACACTTGTAAATATTAAAATAGCCACGTCCCATTAACTTCCAAAATGTCAGTTATTTCTCTTTTTTAGTTTGAGTTATCTTCACCACCGACTACCAATTGATAAGGCTCATCCCAAACCTAAAATCAAGACCCTTGGATCAAATCACATTACCAATTAACACAAGTAGTGGATATATAGCTAGTTTCTCAACCGTTTGATATCAATTGAGACCAAAAAAGGATTGTGTTGTACGATACACAAATGTATATGTACTCTAATAAAGGCCGCACCTTAAGGCCTCCGCTTTTTAATGTGTCAAATGTTGAGAAGAGGCAAGTGTAAAATTTCCTTTGCAAATATAAAACCTTCTTCTTTTGCATGCCACGCGTTTCCAAACAAAAATCAAAAGCCTTTGGAAAGAAAGAGATTCAGTTTTAAAGAGTTACAAATTTTACCCCGAACTTTTGTTCCCATGCCAATTTCACCATCATTTCTCAAAGCTTATAAATAGAGTAATAGACCCAACCCTTATTCACCAACTCTCCACATCTCAATTCCTGGTTCATACCTTAAGTTTAGCTTTTTGTTTAATTCTCGTGTTTTTTTTGGTTGATTTTTTTTTATTGTCCCAGTTAAAAGATGTCTCCAAATGCTGTTTCTGATTATGATCAGTCGACCCCTCACGTTCCCAAGAGGGCTTATGTGACTTTCTTGGCTGGAAATGGAGATTACGTGAAAGGTGTGGTTGGTTTAGCTAAGGGTTTAAGGAATACTAAGTCGTTGTACCCTTTGGTGGTGGCTGTTCTTCCTGACGTTCCCCAAGATCACCGTGAGATTCTTCAGTCTCAGGGCTGTATTGTCCGGGAGATTGAGCCAGTTTATCCACCTGAGAACCAGACCCAGTTTGCCATGGCTTATTATGTTATCAACTACTCAAAACTTCGTATTTGGGAGGTAATAAAAAAGACTCCTTTCTTAAGCGATTTGGCTACGAAGCTTGCTGAATTCCTCGGCAAGGGCATGGCATCCATGCAATCAACGCACGTTGCATAACTATAATAGTTTTGTCATCCACATGTGACATGTCATGTAAATCGACTATACGTCATCAATATTCTTTACTATTTACGTTATCTATAAATACATGCATGTTTCTATGTCCAAATCTCAATTTTATTTATGCTAAAATTGTTTGGTTTTGATTATTTTGATACTTTTATGTGTTACATGTGATACACACATGCACAATAAACTTTCATTTACAATTTCTAATTTATCTTTTTTTTTTCATTAAATAAATTTTCTTTTGACATGAGACTAATGCTAGTGCATATCATTGTGAAGAGTAAAGGGTATTTATAAATTGTTGAATAGCTTATATATATATATATAATTGGGTTAATTTGTATGTAGTTTGTGGAGTATGAGAAGATGATGTATTTGGATGGTGACATTCAAGTGTATGAGAATATCGATCACCTTTTCGACTTAGAGGATGGGTATTTCTATGCTGTGATGGACTGTTTCTGCGAAAGGACATGGTCCAGTTCTCCTCAGTACAAGATTGGATATTCCCAGCAGTGCCCTGATAAAGTGAAGTGGCCTGTTCAAGAAATGGGCTCTCCTCCTCCACTCTACTTCAACGCCGGCATGTTCGTTTATCAGCCTAACCTTGTCACTTACTACAACCTTTTGGAGACCCTCAAACTCACTCCTCCTACTTCCTTTGCTGAGCAGGTAATAATTTTCCTTTTCCTAATTAGCTAATTAATTGCACAAACAATTTTATATTTGATGCTTAATTAGCATAGTATAATACAGTAAAGCCTCAGCTTCATTATTTTGTTCTTTTTACATATCGTTCTTTTGAGTTTATGATGAAAATCTTAAGTAATCGAATAATACATTTCATGTGATCTTAAAATTTAAGAGTTTTTTTTTCCTTTTCTTTTGTTCTTTTAATATAATCAATTTGACTTTTTCTGGGAAAATGTTGCAGGACTTTCTGAATATGTTCTTCAGGGAGATTTACAAGCCTATTCCACCAGTTTACAACCTCGTCTTGGCTCTACTGTGGCGCCACCCTGAAAATGTAGACCTTGACAAAGTGAAGGTCGTTCATTATTGTGCCGCGGTAATTAGCTTAATCAATTATCATTATTATTATTATTATTATTATTATTATTACATCCTCCTTCAAATTTCCATAGAGAAGAAACATAATCAATTATATATATAAATGCACTTAATCATACAGGGATCAAAGCCATGGCGGTACACTGGGAAGGAAGAGAACATGGAGAGGGATGACATAAAGTTACTGGTGAAGAAATGGTGGGACATTTATGAAGATGAATCTCTAGATTTCAAGAATGCCAACGCCATCACTGAACCAGAAAAACTTGGATCCTTCATCTCTACATTTACCGAAGATGGTGAGGTTAATCACCGGAGGAATGCTCCATCTGCGGCTTAAACGTTGATCTTATAATAATATTGCCATACTATTAGTTTTGGGAATTAGCTATATTTGGGTACACGTAATTATTATTATTATTATTATTACGTGTTTAAAAGCTCAATTTCCAGTCCCGTTTATCATCTTGTTTTATTGAGTGTAGTAATATTGCATGTATATAATGCCCCCGTCGACTCTTAAAATATAGGAAATAATAAATAAGTGGTTTTCTGTAATTTGATTTGACATCTTTTTTTTTTTTCGCTTAATTTTAATTATGGTAATTAATCTCCTTTGTTAAATCTTTTTATGCGCTTAATTTTGATTTATATGCGAAGTTAGGGCAGTAATATTTCTATAAGATCACTATTTTTCGTAAAAATCCTACCAATGAAATCCAACAACTAGATTTGTATTTTGCAAAAACAAAAATGAGGAAAGTACACAATATGTTCAATCACCGGTTGTTGATTTTTTATTTGACTCGTTCAATTACAAAATAATAATAATAATAATTCAATCACTTAAATTATGAATATTTAATTTTTATCACCCGCAGTTGCTCAATTCAACACGATAGATCACATCAACCAAAAAGTCACTTGATCAGTGACAACATTATTAAATTTAAAAAGAAAGCAACTTTTTCTTCTTTCCCTTTTTTACTTATGTTTATTATTATTTTTTTTCCTGGCATATAGATAGAGCCTCAAGAAGAAACACCCATGGAAGCCAATTTGTATATATATATATATATATATATATATATATATGTAAACCTACAAAACGGTAAACAAGTGTTGTGCTCATGCATATTTTTGAAAATTGAAATCAATAAAATTTTTTACCTTCTTGCAAATTATATGAAATCTTAGTCATTCATGAACTATAGTATACACTACAATGAATGTTGGGATAATCATTATAGACATTTTTCTTTGGGGGGATAACTGGTAGTTATGGACACTTTCATAGCATCCTTTCATTTGTAAAACCATATAATGGCCAATTATCAACCTTATTAATCATTTTTTTGGCCATCATTTAAATCTAAATGTTAAAAAAAAAAAAAAAAGCCAAATTTTAAGGATTTAATTTGCTTAAGCCCACAGTTTATTTTTTATTTTTTGCCATTGACAATTGATTTCTTGGGTGTAGCCCAGTCCACAAACTATAAACGCTGTCTATCAAAATCAGAAAGGTGGCTTTGAAAGTCTTTGACCTATGAAACCATGTATTGACCGACAAATATATTTAACAAAGCCCTCCAAGATAAGAGAAACTACAATGTACGTATAACAGAATCACCAGAGCATGAAGACTGGTTCAAAGTATAAGTTGTTATTAATTGCACATAAATGATCAAACAGATAATCGGACATGCTGAGTTATTGTGTCATTTAAACAATAGAAAACGATGAACAGTTAATCTCATTTAAGCATGCCATCTACTTCAAGGAAGGGAAAACAAGAAAATGAAAGGTTTGTGCTGCTGAGTCTTCTTGTAAATTCTCAAACAAAAATCAAAATGAAGAATAACATGTAAAATATAGATTTCTAGATGTGAATTGGCTTGTCATAGGTGGCCATTGCAGCTTCCTTCAATGCCTCACTCATTGTAGGATGAGCATGGCACACACGTGCAATGTCCTCACTTGATGCATCATAATTGATGGCAAGGACTGCTTCATGGATGAGCTCTCCAGCATTGGGTGCCATGATATGGACTCCAAGAATTTTGTCTGACTCCTTGTCAGCCAATATCTTGACTATTCCTTCAGCATCATCGATAGCCTTGGCCCGGCTATTTGCCAAGAAAGGGAATTTCCCAACACGGTAATCAATACCAAGTGCCTTAACCTGCTCCTCAGTTTTCCCAACAGATGCAACCTCAGGATGAGTGTAGACCACTCCGGGGACCTTGTCGTAATCAACATGGCCATGTTTACCAGCTATAAATTCCACACAAGCAACACCATCCTCTTCTGCTTTGTGGGCTAGCATAGGCCCTGGAATTACATCTCCAATGGCATAGACGCCTGCCACATTTGTAGCAAATCTTTCATTGACTAAAATTCGTCCTGCCTTATCAGTTTCCACTCCTATCTTGTCCAAGCTTAGTCCAGCTGTGAATGGAATTCTACCAGCAGAGACAAGAACAACATCAGCTTCAAGCGTGGTCTGCTCTCCACCAGCAGCTGGTTCAACAGTCAACTTGACACCATTTCCCGTGGTATCAACTCCTACTACCTTAGTTTTGAGCATGAATTTCATCTTTTGCTTCTCCAGTGCACGTTGGAATTGCTTGCGGATTTCTGCATCCATTGTTGGAACGATATCTGGGGCAAACTCAACAACAGTAACCTCTGAGCCCAATCGGCCCCAGACTGAACCCATCTCAAGCCCAATGTAGCCTGCCCCAATGACTATGAGTTTCTTAGGAACTTCTGACAAAGCTAAAGCTCCAGTTGATGATACAATTCTCCTCTCATCAATGGTTATACCAGGCAAAGATTTGACATCAGAACCAGTGGCAATTATGATGTTCTTGCCTTTAACAACAGTGCTCCCACCTTCAAGATTGTCTACAGAAACTTCAGAGGGAGAAATGAACTTGCCATAGCCTTTGACATAATTTACCTTGTTCTTCTTGAATAGACCTTCAATACCACGGGTAAGATTAGAAACAGCTTTGTCCTTTTGGGCCATCATGGCTGGCAAATCAACCTCGACTGAAGACAATTTCACACCGTGGCTACCAAATGAATGCTTAGCTTCATGGTACATGTGGGAGGAATGAAGAAGTGCCTGAATGAGAAAAAGCAAAATACGACAAGTAGCTTTTAGGATAAAGGAAGGCAACTAATAAAGTTCATCGGAAGACTGGAAGACAAAGGCATATGGTAGTAACCATCACCAATCAAATTAAAGATAATGGCAAAGATAAGATTTTTTTTTTTCCTTCTAAAATTATAAAAGATAACACTTTTTTCTCTTCATTTTGATAAAAACAGATATGCCAGAAAGAGGGAACTGGCAAATGCCAATTTCACCATTACAAATTGAATACCCTATCGCAGTTTTATGAGGGAGTGTTCAGAACAGAAAGTGAGACAATCACTTCAATACTGCATTTTCACCATATAATTCAGGATCTTCACAACATTAAACCAAAAGAAAACAAAGAAGCCCATACAAAAATCTCTAAATCTGACTTAAGTATTTATGACCAGAGTCAATTAACCAACCATAAATTAAAAAGAAAAAGATTAAAAAAATGAAATTTAGATCCAAAAATGAAATCGCAGAGCGTACCTTAGAAGGGATGCAGCCAACGTTGAGGCAGGTACCACCAAGGGTGCCGCGCTTCTCGATACAGGTTGTCTTGAGACCAAGCTGTGCGGCTTTGATAGCCGCGACATAGCCGCCGGGTCCGCCACCGATTACAACGACGTCGTTCTCTTCAGATCCAGAAGCGAAACCCCTTGAGAAATTGCTGAGCAAAAAAGAGTACTTTAATGCATCCGCAGGCGAATTCGACAGGTTTCTCGACAGTAGGTATGCCTTTCTTCGGGCAAAGCTCGCCAAAGCCATTGTCTTTTACTTTTCACTCCTTTTGTTTAGTTTTTGACCCTGAAAATTGTATTATTCTATCAACAAAGATGCAAGAAAATTTGGGTTTGTGATGGATATAAAACCCTCGCTTTTAGGCAGCGGCTTTTGGACGATTGATGAATAATGTTACAGTCGGGAGGAATAAAAACCTTTTTTTTTAGTGTTTTTTTATTATTGTCTTTTCACAATTTGGGTTCCTTCAGAAATTCTATAATCAGCGATTCACTGTGACGATTGACCATGGATTATATGCTGATCTGCCCAATAGAATAAAGGACAGGTGGACAGTGAAAGGTCTAGAACATGGGTGCTGTTGGATTAGTTGACTGTTAGAGATTTGACCTGGACATCATTTTTGGAGTTTGGTAGGTGGGGTCGCATTACACACGGTCTACCAATGTGAACCGTTGATTCTGATCAAGTTGTTTTTTTTAATTTACTTTGTTAGGTTAATGTGCTGAGATTCTCTGGCATCAGTACTGATAGAATCATCAGACGGTGAAAGGATAGACACCCAAAGAACTTGGTGGATGGACTTTCATCGTTCTTAGTTAGATTAGATTTAGATGTAGCATGGGATTATTTTTGTCTCTTATTTTGATTGTTATTATTTTTTTAATAATTTTATTTGTATCGTGCTTGGGAGATGATAAAAAATCCCAGAAAATGATGGCCTCACAAACCCTACCATCAGCCTCAGCAGTGTATATGGTGGTTGGCAAATGAAGTTCCTGCTATGGGTATTACTCAGATCATTCTCTACCTATCATTGGCTAATCTTTCCAAGCAAAGCAAATTTTACCGATGATGATTGATAGAAGATAATAAACAAACAATTAAGTCAATAACATTATTCAATCTCAACCCTATAACCCGAATTGAACAATCAATCTATTAGAAACAAGAGTTTTCGAGAGCTCCTGGCTTAGAGTAGTTACTCCACCAGACATCAATGACATAATAAAACACAATCTGATTGTGCAGTCTCCTAGACCTACAAAACTGCTGGCTGCTTTTTCTAAAACTATCTGAAACACCCGAAAACAGATTGCAACTTTGTTTGCACACTAAGAATAACAGTAAAATAATAAAGGAGAACCAATTTGTATGCGGATTCAATTGCCTTCTAACAAGCTCTTCAATCGATTCCTGGCCTCCTCAGAGAGATTGCTGCACCTAAACCTCCACCGTTGGGGAGGACATGAATTCACGCGTGATGCTTCATTGACTAATTCTCTAGCACATTCTTGTGGGTCATCATGCCGCCTTAGACTACAGCGAACAAGGCTGACAGCAAACTGGCTTGATATTACATCCCAACCATCACAACCAATGACCAAAAACTCATCATCCTCGGTTAACACCGTCTGTCTTAACATCTGGATCCGCAATCAGAGGTGATGCTAATCCAAAAGGAAATTTCAAGTCCCAATCTCCAAGAGCTCGTGTGACTGAAAGAGAACCATTAAGATACTTACCATCAATGCAGCCACCCAGCTTCTCAACCCGCTTGCGTTCTGGTAAGTATGAAGGTCTATGATCTTGAAACATTTCAACTGCAACACCCTCTCGGCAGATAACAGCTAGGCAATCACCAGCATTTGCAACCAGCAAATGCCTTCCAAGGACTAGAGCAGTCAGAACGTTGTTCCACAAGAACTAGTAACACTGCTGTCAGCAGCCGATGCGAGGTCTGCCAACAAAAATGCCTTCCTATCAGAATTCTCCAACTCTTTCAAGAAAACAGCATCAATATCAGATACTTGTGGCAAATCAAAATCTTCAATAAACAACCTTGTAGCATTACTCTTTACATTCGCAGCTGCATCAGGGCCACCATGACCATCAAAAACAGCATGGAAAGCACTTGGCATTGAAGGCTTAAATATAGAACCCAGATGGCAAGATAGATCATCAGTCCTTATGTGTTCATCCTCCATAGATCTCCGTGGACCAATGTCTGCACAGCTGCCAGAACGAATTCTTGGCACAAATTTGACAGCAGATGACTCAATAACAGCATCTCCAATTGTCTCAGCGCAAGCTGCAACCTACATAATAGAGAGAGAAAGCTAAGCCCATCTGCCTATGTTCTTAGTTCTTACGTAAAAACAAAATAAGATTTTTTTCGTATTGTGATTCCTGATGCTAGTTAGAGTGGACTACAAGAAGTATAATTCACCCATAAACCAGAAAACCCATGAAAAATCTAAGATTGAACTTCGGAGCGATGATGGCTAACAAAGCATGAAGAAGCAGATTTGCCTCAAACCAGCTACAGTGAAATTATAACCTCATATCTCAGTTTTGTTTTCCCTAATTGAAATCTAATAATTACATAAAAGAGGAGAAAAACCTCGTATAATTCTGGGTGAAATTTACAAAAGTATTAAAAATCCCAAAACTTGAAGATAATTTTTTTTATTTGGATCAACCCGTCAAATAACCCTAACAGCAGGTAACTAGAAGCAGTTTCCATACCAAAATCAAGCCATTAATTGAGGGGAAAATAAAAATTTAAGCAAATTAAAAAGAAAATAAATGAAATCAAGAAGAAAGAAGAGAGAAATATGTACCGAATGGAAGCGTGAAAGTTGGGTGGAAACGGACATAATATCGAAACTTGGCGAGGATAAATGGTGTCTGCTTCAGCTCCCACATTTCAACTAATTATCATCTCTAAAATGACGAATCATTCGCAGTGGTAATTATTAAAGATAACCATAAACATAAATATAGAGAAAGTCTTCAATTTATTATTAAAGAATTAATTAATTGCATTCCAAATACTCCAGTCACCTTTTTTTCCTTTATTTTTTTTTTTCCTTTTCTTTTCTCAAGTGAATTGCTCTGTCCATCCATATTCCATATGATATTGGGGTGCTTTAACTAAGCATAGCTTTCGGCATTTGTCAGGTTGGCCGAAACCTAATTCCTCTTCTTTTTTGTTGGAAGGGATGAGATCAATCTACCTAACTAACAAGTTAATATAAACAAATCACTTATATGACAAATAAACACTCGACTTGGTGATCATTGGTTTACCTTTAAAGTTAACACAAAGGAAAGGATACCAAGTGAAAAAAAAAAAGAAGGGAGAAACGTGTCCCAGGCGGCTCTAATCAATGGCTTTATCCATCTCTCAATTTCACAAGCTAGGTGAGGGAAGTCGATGGCAATGGCTTTAGTTCAGGTAAGACATGATATATGTTCCACGGGTAAATTAGCTATATATCTATGTAATATAAAATGCTACAAGCCAATCCGACAACAGGTCAACTTCAAAAATGCTTGTAATAGCTAGCCATTAATTGCCTCATGCCTTGTTACGCCAACCAGCTGTGCCTACAATTGTATGCTTATAAAAAAAAAAAAAAACAAAACAAAACAAAAGCATCTGTTTCAGTATCTTATTCCCTTTTATCAAACGAAGACATTGATTGTTGCTCAATCTAGTTAATCTTATTTTTGGCCTATCCACTGACTGAGAATCTGTTAAAGGAAAATCACGGTCAGTAATAAAACACTTGTATATGATTCCGCTATAAACACCAGATAGTAGCACAAAGAATTGGTTAGATGAAGAGTTCACATGAATGATCATTCAAATTTGAGTTACTTGTACACAAAAGAACAGTTCCATGAACCATGTTCATATCAATCGTTAGCCAACAGAAAACTACAACGGTACAGATTAAGGAATGAACGGAAAATATGACAGCAGATAATGGATTAGAAGTCCAGTCCATTATTGCTATCATTACTATTCACATGTGTAAAACTGACAAATTGATTGTAAAAGTCATTATTATAAATGTGATGAACAATGTATTACAAAGTAATGGGCTCAAAAGATTAGAAGGGAGCTAGACATGAGCAAAAGGAGACATAAGTTGACTCCATCCACTACTCACTGCAATTGCAGAGTGTAGCTAGCGACATGACTCCCTATATGCTATCACTATTCACTCCCCGAAAAGGTTTGTCTTGTTTTCGTTCGATGTTAAACATGTGAAGTTGTTAGAATTTTTTGAGTATGGTTGAGTTATTACTCACAGCATGCAGTTAGCCTAGCAGGGCTTGCTCCTTCTGCAACTTTTCCCAGGGGCACAAGCACAGCACCAACCCCGGCCCTTGATTGTGTGCAAGAACGTAATATGTTTCACATCCAGTATTGTAGAATCTGATATAATTCTGATCATTTATTGTACAAGTTTAAAAAATGATAAATTATCAATGAAGGCCAATATGAATAATAGATGATAAATTAATTACCTATATTTAGTATTTCACCATACCAATATAATGGATGTTTATTATCAACTACTACTTACATTGCATAACTTGTCATACCTTTTAATTTCTTCTTAATTTCTTTTAATTAATATGGGATTGTGGCTTGAGACGTGAAATCTCAGTCATATAGATAACGAGAAAAGACTGCAACTGCATCCATGGAAACAAGTAAAAATGAAAATCTCATATTTGTCCGCTCATCTTATTTTATAATATATTATGATCAAAACCCCTCTCCTTCATTCATTCATCGCAGACAGCTTGGCAAAAGTATTGGTTTTGAAGCAGTCCACCTGAGGTAGATCTGCCAATTCCCATTCTCTTCTGCAAACATAATGTGTTTATACAATACATTTTCTCTTTTCTTTTCCTTTTTTTTTTCGCTTTTGTGCTTTGTCAGTAAAGGGATGCATCTTTAGAATTCTTAAATGAGACTTGTCACCAACTGTTATTGGACCAGATCAGTTATCGAATATCTTAGCTATTGATAAAAGAAAAAAGTTCATATATATATATATATTATATAGCTGTCAAACCCTGCAAAATTTCATGTGAGAGAAGCCAAGCCATCCATGGCTCCCTGCTGTGAATGAAATTAAAGAGAACAACCTGCCAACATTTTTTTAATCTAAAATGACCTAAAACGTGTCAAAGCAGACAATGCAAAGGTCAATACTCAGCATTTAACATTTTATTTCTAGCCTCTTCTTTTCACTCTGTTTTGTCCCCACCCCCTCCCCTGACCCTAAAGGGAAAAACAAAATGTATTGCCGACGTAATTTTTTGTTTGTTTTCTTTTCATTTTAAATAATGAACATGAAACCTCCCCATATGTTCTTCTAAGTTTAAGCAAAAACACGGCGTTGTCTATTTCTGTATTAATTTTACGTTTTCTTCAATAAGAATCGAAAAGGGGCTGGACGATCCCCTTTACAAGTACAAACCACAAGCAGGAAATGTTTAGAAATTATGGATTAGTCATAAAATGAGAGTTAAACTAAATCAAGCTGATAACTTCTGTCTCTTCTCCTGCTCTGTTGTCTTGTTGTCGTCCAAAGCATGAGATTTGAGAGGTCCAAGTCCAAGCAATTGCATGAGATTTAATTAATCCTTCTACCCAACCCGTGACTCTGAAACTACATGAAGTGAATTCCCGGGGGACACGTGCCACCTCCGCATCTTGCCATTTCACCATATTCATTTTATCAGATTAGCTGCACGTGAAATTTTGTGTTGGAACTGTGATATATATATATATATATATAGAGAGAGAGAGACAGAGAGAGAGAGAGAGAGCAGCAGCAGCAGCAGCAGCAGCAGCTACAACCACCGCCTCCTCTTCGCGTCGCATGCTTTTGCGCTCATCTTGTTTCTGAGGCCCCCACAAGCTCCTGGCCAATTGATGTTGAAAAACGGGCCTGGCAAGGGCTGGCCCCTGCACCAACCAAAAGAACCAATGGCTCAAGCGCGTGTAAACCAAGGAAATCCTATGTGTCATAGCTCCCAGCCACAAACTCAACCATCAATCTTGTGTCAGGCGGGAATATAATAAAATAAACAAGTACTCCAATTTCTCTCTCTCACGCTACACCCTAATTTTGAGCCATTAAACGCCCGCCCGTGATGGCATGAAAACTGTTTAGGGGTCCAGTCGAATTTGAATATAGTAAAATGCTTTGATTGTTTAAGATCTTATTCAATTCGTAATAAATATTATGTTTAATTAATGAAATAAGCTCGGAATAATTTTAACTTTAAAAGTTTTATCTAAAATCCAATTCAAATCAATTTAGCCTGACGTTGGTAACATCTACTACATTGCATGTGCAATTCCATTTTCTTCGACAAATACTAGCCTCTCTATGAAAGCCTTTTTAAACTCACTCTTTAGCTAAACCAAGCTACATTGCAATCGATACTGCTAAATTTCTACCATAACACTTGCATGTACCACCTTCATCGGCTTAATTTGCATATTGGTAACTAAAAAAAAAATTGTCGAACTCCTAAACCGGGCTCTTGATGATGATGAGAGGTGGATGGATCCTAATATATGTTTAACTTTCAGCTCTTGATTAAGGCGTTAGGATGTGTAAGTTGGTTATGGAATTGGAAGAGTTATTTGCACTTAGGGAAGCTTTTGGCTTAATGGACCATAGAATTTGGTTACACCCGTGAATGTTTTAATTCTGTTGTCGTCCACCTACTACATGCTTCTTATTTTCTCTATCGCCATTGGCCACACAATTTCAGCTACACAACAACAGAGAGTCACGGGACTTGTTTCTTTTACATCAGAAATCCACGTTCATCAACAAATATATTGCAAACTGCTGTACTGCTGTTTATTTTTATACTTTTTTTTTGCTTCCCCACATTGGCCAAACCAACTAGCTTATCTAAGTTATATCGAGTGTTTTCATGAAAAAGTAGTCACAGACCATATATTGCTTTCACATGAAGAATGAAATTTCATCGCCAGAATTTTCTAGTGAATAAGAGAAAGTGAGAGAGGGTATTTCAAACTTGAAAATTATTGCACTTACAAATTACTATTTTCTATCAAAATCGAAAAGCATTAGTTGCATTGCTGTCTACTCTTCACAATTACATGGTATAAATCATTTTTTGTTTGGTTAAGGAGAAATTTCCAAACATTTCCTAGAAAATAAAGATTGAAAATGACTATTAATAGAGAAATTTCCAAACATTGCTGTATGTTTACTACTTCAGCTTCAACATGGGTGCAATAGATATGAAATCTTTGCCCCTTTTCTTGGAGAACCAGCTTTACACTTGAATAAAGAAAAACCTTAAAAGAGTCATGCTGTAGTTTTGGCACTTCTTCCTAGGAAACAAAAGTCCGCAGGGTGGTTCACAAGCTTAAAAATGTTGACGACACAAGTCCAGCCTATACTGTCACCTTGCTGAAAAGCTAAACACAAGCCGGAAAAAAGGGAAAAAAATAGTAGGAAATAAGATTAAAAAATGAAGAAACGTGAGATCTCCGAACCACAAATCACAAGACATGAGAGCAAAAGAAATCTATTGAAGGCTCATGAAGCACTAAGCCAAAAACCTTCTGCCAAATTTGGCAGAGAAGAAAGGCCAACCTCCAAAATGCCCTTCAAAGACTACATTCCTAGAATAGATTATGTTAAATCAACCAGAACTTGACACGTGTTGAACTATCACAAAAGAACAGTTCTATTGTGGAGCTACTCTTTCAGTATAAATGAGAGCCCCTGCTCAAGCGTTCAAGTTTCAACTGCTCCGTAACTCCCTGGCTTCATTATCTTCTTCAAAGCTCCAATACCATTTCTCATTCTTTCTTCTGCCTCCTTCCTTTTTGTTTTGAAAATTGCAACTTTGAAATCAGATTTGAATTTTGCTTCCATTTTTAAACTTAGCATTTTGTTCTTCCTGCTTAATATTGATACATTCCTCATTCTTGAATAGATTGGTTTGTCTTCAGCTTTTTGTCTACTGCCAATGGACCTCGCTCGTCGATTTTTATTCATTTGGATTTTGGCAATTCTTACCCTTCATCAGTATTCAAGCAATGTGAATGCAAGGTATCATTATCATAAGAAGCAGAAAGCGAAAGGCTCCACCCAAGGGCCGTCTCCTATTTCTCCATCCCCTGTTTATGCTCCCGATCCTCAAGAACCGGTTCCTTCTTCCCCTGTTGATGCACCTGCTCCTCAAGACCTTGTTCCTTCAAACCCTGCTGGCCCTCCTTCTGACCCTCCATCTATTCCTTCAGACCCGTATCCAAATGATCCTAGGGATAAGTCAGACTGCATTTTCGACGTGACTTCTTATGGTGCAGTTGGGGACGGATCTTCAGATGACACTGCAGCATTCAGGGAAGCATGGAAAGCCGCCTGTTTAGTAGAATCAGCCACTATTCTGGTTCCCTCAGATAAAGTTTTCATTATCACTTCGACTATCTTCTCAGGGCCATGCAAACCTGGACTTGTCTTTCAAGTGAGAATGTGAAATCCTGCATTATTTTTCCGTCTTCCATTTTTGTTCTCCTTAACTTCCATTACATTTTAGTGACAATTAGTTTATCTACTTGGCTAATGATAGAGGTTTATGTCATTGAATGTGGAAGGTTGATGGAATCCTAATGCCACCGGACGGACCTGATTGCTGGCCGAAAGCAGATAGCCGCAAGCAATGGCTTGTGTTTTATCGACTTGATGATATGAAACTCACGGGGAATGGAATCATTGAAGGAAATGGACAGAAGTGGTGGGAACTCCCTTGCAAACCTCACAGGGTAATTAGTTAATCAATTGTTTGTTTCAAAACTAACATTCTATACATTTTCATCTTTTTTTTTTCTTTTCCTATTCAAGTTAAAAGTTAAAACCACATGCCACTAACTTCTCGTGATGATGTGACTGTATAGGGTCCAAATGGTTCATCTCTTCCAGGACCATGTGACAGCCCTGCTGTAAGTATAATTTTAACAGAAGCTAATTCGGTAACTCATTTTTAATATTAACAGAAACTGGCCATAGATTGTACATACAGCTCATTTTTAATTTTTTTTTTCTTTTGCACTTTATACAGATGATCCGGTTCTTCATGAGCTCCAATTTAGTTGTCAGTGGCTTAAGGATCCAAAACAGTCCCCAATTTCATATGAAATTCGATGGGTGTGAAGGGGTTTTGATAGAAAAGCTGTCCATATCTAGCCCGAAACTTAGCCCTAATACCGATGGGATCCACATTGAAAACACAAAATCTGTAGGAATATACAACTCAATGATTAGCAACGGTAGGGAAAAAGGAGCTTTTATACTGATCAAATACACAATTTTTTTTTCATAGACTTTGCTTATGTATTATTCCTATTTAATAATTCAAAAATCATGATGTTATTTTTAATTAAACAGGAGATGATTGCATTTCAATTGGTCCTGGATGTTCAAATGTCGACATTGAAGGTGTCACCTGCGGGCCTAGTCATGGGATCAGGTATATCTTCCCTTCTGTCAATAAATGGAATTCTAAACGTTGGCTCTTAGCTAACTACTATACCAGGAATCCTTTTTACATAATTCACTGTTAAGATTTCTCAAATCCAGTAGAATCTAGTGATGTCTGTAAAAGTAAGGAGATGGAAAAAAAATTGCCTTGTTTTAATCAGGTATTTCCTGACTCATCCACTTGAGTTGATGAAAAGGTAAAATTTACTTGTCTTAGGAACAAATTCATGTGCAGGTAGTTAATGTCGTTCTCATCTGTCATTTTCGAAATTAATTAGATGAAGACATCAAC
Source organism: Adansonia grandidieri (assembly GCA_038382065.1). Lineage (NCBI taxonomy): Eukaryota > Viridiplantae > Streptophyta > Magnoliopsida > Malvales > Malvaceae > Adansonia > Adansonia grandidieri. The sequence goes on along the minus strand of JBBYHK010032271.1, from coordinate 30,687 downwards.
TGTTGCTTTTGAGCTATTAGTAGTTGTTACGTCTTAAAATAGCTTGATCATAAAATAAAGAAAAGGAATGAGGTGGTGTCATAACTCATCAAGTTCCATAGTGAGACCTTAATCAGTTATAGCCATAAAACTGGTGCTCTTAATTGCTGTTTTTTTTTTTTTATTCTTTAAAGTACAGTTTAGAGTGAGCCATGTCTAATAATTTATGCAGCATTGGGAGCCTTGGAGTGCATAATTCCCAGGCATGTGTTTCAAACATAACCGTCCGCAACGCTGTGATAAGAGAATCAGACAATGGAGTGAGGATCAAGACATGGCAAGGGGGCTCGGGTTCTGTTTCAGGCATATCATTTGAGAACATCCAGATGGAGAACGTTAGGAACTGCATAATTGTAGACCAATACTACTGTTTGACAAAGGCTTGTCGGAACCAAACCTCAGCTGTTTATGTCACAGATATTCAATACAGGAACATCAAAGGCACCTATGATGTAAGAAACACTCCAGTCCATTTCGCATGCAGCGACACTTTGGCCTGCACAAACATAACAATGGCAGAAGTTGAGCTTCTACCACAAGAAGGAGAACTGGTGGATGATCCATTTTGTTGGAATGCTTATGGAATTGAAGAGACCTTAACTATACCTCCCATCGGTTGCTTACAGGAAGGAATGCCTCAGACAATAACAGAGAACGCTCAGTATAGTTGCTGAGATTGAGAAGAGTAGACTTTATTTTTATAATTCATATATATATATATATATATATTGATTACTATTAAATAGAAAATACTGTACAAAGGGAGAGGGGACATCATCTGAAAATCATTTTAATGGGTTTGACATTTACTTTAGCCTTTAGGTTTCATCCCTATGAGGGTTATTTTCCCTCATCGTGTGATGAGATGTACTGCTAGTAGAAATGCCCGAATGGGTCTATATTTTGCTGGCCCTGGGGTTATAGTGTGTGTGTGCATGTGTTTTTTTTTTTTTTTTGGGGGGGGGTTGTTTTGCCTTTACATAATATATATATATATATATATATGTAGACTTTATAAAGGTATTTTTATCTGTAATTTTAGCTTTGTTTTGTGTTTTTAGTATTTTTTTTATTGTCTTCGTATTAAATACTGTTTTTAAACTACTTTTTTTGTTCTAAAGAGTAAAAAGTCAACAAAAAAATGTAAAATTTTTTAAGTAAACAATTTAAAATATAGATTATTATTTGATACATTAATAGTAGAATTTTTTAAATCTAGAAGCAAGATTAGAAACTATTATATATTTTATATATTTAATTTTTTTTTAAATATAAATTTTGAGCACATGACAGTATTGTTTTATTTGTGAAATTTAAAAACTCTACTACCTAAATATAAAATAGTTTTCTTAAAGTATTATCTCAATTCCTAAAACATTTGATGAAATGTTTTTTTTTTTCTTTTAGATTTGTGAAGATAATGCTTGGCGATCAAATTTAACTAGTTATTAGGCTTATAAAATATGAAATGGTTGGACATTTACATTATATGATCTTTTGGGAGATGGATCTGTGTAATTAAGTTTTTACTAGCAAATCTCATCAACTTCGTGTTAAGTGATCTTGAACCTCTCTTCGGCCCAAAGCCCGCTGAAATATATAAACTGAAGAGCACACTACCCATGTGGGATTAACCCAACAGAAACCTTACGGGTAACTATGGGTACTCTTGGAGGACATCACAATGACAATGACGATGACAAGGACATGATCCCTCTGGCTTGGCTCCGAATGTATCATTTCCACACTGTAGCATTGCTCTCACTCTTTTCCTCGGTTTCTGGTGAGTGGATGTCTTGTCACTTGTGGATGATTCTCATTCTCAGCCACATCCCACAATTCTAAACGGCATTGGCCAGTTTCAAGTGTAGCGTGCTTCATTTATATGATCATTGTTTGGTTCCCAAGCATCGAAGGATTCCTGGATTTTCTGGAGATATGGAACAGCGAAGTCCATTTTTTGTCTACGGCTATCAACTATTCCTAACCATGAGATAACATCAAATTTCAGCTCTAGTATTTTAAAGATAATCCAGTCGATTTACTCTTGTTGTCGGTGAGGAAATTGTCTCGAAGGAGTTTGGCTGGCCACATGAATTAACCCAGGTTGCTTTGAGTTTGGGGTGCTTGTATTGTCGTTCTTTCATGGCAGACAAAAAAAAGAAAAAAAAAATATTTCTTTTTGCAGACCAATGGAAAAATAAGGTGCTTTTAAAACATTGGCTTCCTTGAGTATTAGATTTGAAAGAAGCATTTATCCTTATTCCTTAGGATCAGCTAATAATTATGAATATGTTAACCAAAGCAGGCTTTCCTTCTTATTAGTTTTTCCATTTACCTATCCTTTGTCCATCTGAGCCAGGGACATTGTCTGAAAATTAAGAGTGAACTGAGGATCGGCTAGCTCTAAACCAGATGAAGTGATGATGAATGGAAATTCAACTAACTCATATGTTTGTATCGAAATGGTTATTCCTATAATGCACTTTAAATAGAGTTGTAAATTTTCTTTACTAATCAATTGCATTGATGGTGCTCTGTCATTAGTTTTTGGTCAGTCTAGATGACATTGAAAAGAATGTATCTGATGCAAATCTTCTACTATTAACAAAATTTCTGATTCCATCCGTTATGGAGAGCAAGGTAGTAGTAGCGGTAGTATATTTTACAGAAGTGATAGCCAAAATCAGAAACATAAAAAAAAAACTGTAGAAGTGAATGGAAATGCATTGCAGACTGGCTGTACGCTGATTAAGTGATTAAACTATTTCCCTGCCTATTTTTTTTTTTATTTTGGCAGCTTGGTCCATTACTTGCCATATTAATGTCATATTCCTAACAACCTTTTCCCAAATTCGATGGCTTTGCTTCATTGGTTCTTGGACTAAATGGCCCTCTTCCAACATTCCCTGAACTTTGCTCCCCTCTCAGTTCACTTACTCTGGGGCTGTACAACTTTTCTGAGACACGTGGGCTCTGAATACTCTTAAATTCTTTGGATGGTGTTGCAGTGGAGCTTGTCAACTTTGGGCTGCATATGCGTCTGATCTCACCCCTGCTTCGTGTAATCATTCCATCTAAAATCTCTCCATCATCAGCAAATGAAGCTGTCCTAACCAGCTCTCCTTCCTGCTGCTGTAGATAACCAAAAAATGGGCTCAAAGTCATTTTTAATGGATGTAAATCAGCATAATATTCTATCCCTTAAACATTAGCTCAGTAAATCAGCGGATATCCTATCCCTTAAATATTAGCATTGAAAGGTGCTCTAGTGATACCTAGAACCATTCATTATGCTGCTGATTAGGAGTTAAAGAATTATATGAACTTACGTTTGTAAGGTTGAATGGTACATCTGGTGACTCTTCATACTCTGCAGCATCCAAATCTTGAAGGTGCGCCCCTTTGAAAAACTTGGGCAAAATGTATTGTCTCACGGGAACCAAAAGCATGATCATCAATGGGAAAAGAACCCCAGCAATTGGAATCCAAGTAATTCCAAAACACACAAACAAGTACGCAGTCTGGAATATTGTAAAAACTGCAATTGTCTTGAAAGGCACAGTTTCCACGAAAGTGGCATGATACTCCTCCAGTATTCTGAAACAAATTAAGCGGACCTAAATAAATGTGATTCAGTTAAAACTTAGGACTCTACAAGATGATAAAGCAAATAGACTTCAAGAGGTTACTTGTATCTTCTACTTGGAGCTGTAAAGAGCAGCAATATTCGCTCCCAAAACTGGTTCCCTGGCAAGCTCTCAATGGCCATGAATGCAAAGTAGCCCCAAAGCACCGAGGTTGGGATTTTTTTAATGAAAGGCATTGCTGCAACACATCCTCCAACCATTGTAGCTTGAAGCAAGTTACTGAGCCGCTGTTCTTTCACCTCAATGGGCAGCAGTTCATCAATTTCCTTCTCCACATCAAATACTGTCTCATCAACTGGGGTATTAATATTTCCCATGTTTGAAGCCATTTGAATGGTTGATTCTTTCAGTTCCTTCAATCCCTGTTCAGAAAAAGAAGTTTAGGCTGGGTTAGTCGAGCATCAGCATAAGGAACTATGGACTTTTGTGTTAATAAAAAAAAAGGGGGGTAAATAATGTCCATAGCAGATTTTATTTGAAGGAATCATTATAGATCAGTACCCGAGCAGGCTCTTGGTAAATCAGCGGAGTCTGCATCTGTTGATAAGCTTCTTGCATGCTTTCATACACTTGTCCTAAGCTTGCATTCTTATGTATAAAGTGGCGGGCTGTTGCTATTAGTCTGTTTCGGAGCAACTGTGCAGAAAAAAAAAAAATTCCTTATCTATTGACATTCATGGCATGTCATGAAGAAAATGAGGCTGAGCCCCTTGATAATGCAAAGAGGATACCTGTAATCGGATAAAATTACCTGGTGCTTCAAAGTAGCTAAGCTTTTAGTATGCATTGGAGATTGTGGAATGACACCATTAGCTGGAGGGATGCCAATAAGACCACATAATATTGTCTGCCATCAATTACAAAGTATAAATAATTACTGGAGCAAAATCAAAGCAAAACGTGATAAAAGTTGCAGAAAACAAAGTGCATATCAGAATGGAGAAAATATGGAACCGGAAGTCCATCTACCAAGAATCCCAGAAGAAGTAAATCATAATGAAAAGCAGGTGGTTTCCTCAAATTGAATTCCTTCTGCTGAGCAAGTTGCGAAGCTACACTGTGGTCAAAATAATAAAGGACAGCGATCATTGATGCCGGAATGAAAGCTCCAATTATATAAAGCACTGGAACCTTTAGCATGTCCTGTAGGTTTTTACCATAATCATCATCCATCAATATGCCTTTTTTTTTTTTTTATAAAAAAAAAAAAGATTAAGTTTTTCAGAGAAGACCTAAATAAACTAAAGAAAGTTACAAAAAATAAAATTAAAAAAAAAAAGAAAAGAAGAAGAAAAAACCTTGTCAAAATAAACATGACAACTCAGTTACCTTGATGACAGTCCAGTTTTCATATGCACCAGGGGACCAGGGATTAGGACTGAAAAGGCGCCTTGGAATTCCTTTTGGAATAGTTCCAGCTGGCATATAAGAAACAGCCGTCCAGACCAGAACCATCAATGGAACACCATAGTCTGCTATAAAGCCTCGCAATGATCCTTCGGGAAGATAAAGATAATTGAGTAAATTTTCATTAAGATGACACTTAATAGACACAGAGGCTATTCACCAGTCTATTTCTTCCTAGGCGTGAATTTAAGACATTTTCCAAAGTAACCTGAGAAGTGGAACGCAACTCCTCCAATCCTCCCCTCTTTCCACTCCCTCAATTAAATCGACTCTATAGAAATAGAATTTTGGAAAAGCAAAAAATGTGGTGATGTCTTCTGTTTTCTCTTGTCTAGTTATCTTTGGCTAAGGGTTTAGGGTTTAAAGGATAGAATGAAAAACACAATATAGAGGAATCGTTTTTTCTTTTTTATTTCTTAGATATTGATATTGGATGGATGAACTTAGAGTGGCTGGGACTAGAAGCATGTAAGGATAGTAAAAAAAAAAAAAACTCACCAGATCCATATCTCCAAGATCGTGCTTTTCTGCTTCTTAATGCAGTAAGCAGAAGGCCAAATGACAAAACCAGAGCAAACATCCCATTTGCAAATCTCCATGAAGGCTGAAACTCAATCAACTTTGGATTTTCTCTTTCAGGTATTTGAAACTCGTTTACAAGTCCCTAGTAAGCCCAATTCAATAGTTTATAGTTTGAAACTAGTTCAACAGAAATAGCAGTGTTATAAGTGCAGAAATTACAAACGACTAACTAGCATATCAAGTATCAACAACTAAAGGGCTCAGTTTAGTATGGTCACAAATTAATAAAATCAGGACAGCTCGAGATACATAAAATCTGCAAGCAACTTTAATTTTTATTTGTTCATTTTAAGGTGTAAGGATAGAATAAAACAAGGATGTCTCTCACCTTAATAGCTTGCTGCATGAAGAGCATCGCAATAAGAAGACCGAACAACTCCCCAGCAAGACGAGTAAATCTGTTGATAATGGAGCAAGCTCCTAAGATAGCCAGCAAGAACAGCAAGATTGCAGTCCAGACGCATACCCTGCATGTCCATAAAAGCTTTAGTGATTATTATAAATTTCTAAAGGCAGACTAATTTCCATAAAAATCAACCATACGCCAGGAGACAAAAGTCAGGAGCATAAATAGCCACATCAGCGTTATCTGCTAGCAATAAATAAAGAAGATACCATCCAGTCCAGGCAAGAAAGAGCTGTGATCCCAAATCTGGCCTATTCTTGGCAAAATTGAACATAAATGTGTACATAATCACCGTTGGCTCAGCAACTCCAAGGATCAGCAAAGGCTGACCTCCTATGATAGAGTGTATTATTCCACACAGTGCAGTGGAGCCCAGTGTTTGAACTGCTGTGAGAACCCCATCTGTCAACACAAAAAAACGATCAAGAAGAACGTGAAGCAGTTCAGAAGTACAAATAAATAAATAAATAAATATATATATATATATATATATATATGAGAGTATAACAACACATGCCAATAAGTGCTGGTTTAGTCAATCAATCATTCTCATTCCATTTTAGGCACAATTTTTATTTCTACTAAATAAAATAACAGGCAAAATTTAAAACAAAAATGCATGCATTACCTGTGTTTCTTTCCAACTGTTCTCCGAATGAAATAACTGGAATTGCAGATGCGAAAAATATATATGTGGTGGGGGCCAAAATCCTGCAAAGAATTATACAATTATATGGCCAACATCAATTGCACTGATGGCAAGGTTAGTTACAAATAAAATAATCAGATGTTTTTTCTTTTTGTTTGAACCGTGTTAATCAGATAATCCTCATATTGTATAGTAATATGTAGTTTTCCAATGTTTGTCATGATAAGAGAATAAGGTACCTGCAACCTGCCCTGAGACCACTGGTCCAGTCTTGCTTGTAGCACTTAAGTCTCCCTCGAAGGTCATTCTTGATTCCACGAAATGGTACAAAACTTTCTTCCATTGTTTGCTGTGCAAGCTGCAAACCAGGGCTACTAAGCGCTCTCTTGAACCCTTGAACTATGGTATGTATAAGCTGTGGAAGTACACAATCTCAAATCACTCAACAATTGAAATCCATATGACAAAATCAACTCAAGCCTTAGAAACATATTATAAAGGAAATGTTGCTATAAGCCAACCCACATAGAGATTCAAATTGTCATATATAAAGCATTAACAAAACTTTCCACAAAGAAAAAAAAAAAAAGGAATGATGACAGCATTACATCAATATTCAATCTCAAGGAAAAGTTAAAGGCAAAGTTCAAAACCCAGAACAAGAGTGCACAGCAAATTCAATAACGATTCAAACATTGAATGTTTGAGTGCAGAAAAGGCTACTCATTACTTAATATTGAAGATTTACCTACTAAGAGAAATGTATACACAAAGAAGAGTTGCAAGGAAAGCTCTAACTATATAGGCCTTAAACAAAGGATTTGAGGGTATTTGACTGTAGACTTTGAAAATGTGGGTCAGAAGAGAAGGAAATGAACATCACTGTCAATGCACAACAAGAAGAAAACAAACACTACAACTAAATTAAAGCTTATAGTAAAGTATGCTAAGAAAAAAAATGGAAAACAGGAGATTCGAAGTAGAAATACTATAGAGTACTCACCACCGATGCCAAAAAAAAAATGATAAAATAAAAAGTTGGTTTTTTTTCTCTTGCCTATAAGAGAGAGAGAGAGAGAGAGAGAGTTCTCAGAGATGATAGTGATTTTTTTTGGTGTGAATGACAGTCTGAATTAAAAAAAAGTGCCTTTTTTTCTTTTTTTTCTGTCATGGCACATGAGAGAGAATGCCAGTCTATGACAAGCTGTCTTGCAGAGAAGCACCCAAGACGTAGCTGCTTATTTAATCTCCACAGTATGTTTGTCATTGTTAATTTTCTTCGTTATTTGAATAGTTTATTCCATTTTTGTGATAATTTAATCCTGAAATAGAAAAATTTATCATTTTGTGTGCATATACTGTATCTTTATTGAAGACCAAGCTGCAAATAGTGTAGTGGTGCTTTGCTTTAACTCATCCAAAATAATGAAAAAAAAAAAGAAAAAGAAAAACTCATCAAAGATGGAACAACTACATAGTTGTAGTGGTGGAGATGGATTCTATCTTCATTTCGGATGACAAGACTTAAGATATAGTAATCAAATGATACTGTAGGGACAATCATGGTTACTTTTTTGTCTTGCTATTTTTTCGGTTTTTTATGCTGTAATCTCAGGATATATATATATATATATATAGAGAGAGAGAGAGAGAGAGAGAGACTCAGGATATATATATATATATAGAGAGAGAAAGAGAGAGAGAGACTCAGGATATATATATATATATATATATAGAGAGAGAGAGAGAGAGAGAGAGAGAGTAATATTGGTGTTTAGTAGCATCAGTTCGAACTTTGTATTCGTGCATTTGGGATGGATTAGGTTCCTCTCCACTTTATTGGCTCAAATCCAAAACCTTTTGTCATTTCCTCTTTTGTTTGTCTTGAAATTATTGTCACTTTGAAATATATTAAATTTCAAGCCTATCAAAATACTAAAAATTAAATGATAATACCCAAAAAGATGTGTATATTTTTTGGGGTATGAAATGAACCATTAAGCATATAACACGTGGGCAAAGTGGAAGTATGGAGGTCAAGGTTCTCCGAAACCAAAAGTATTGAATGGAAGATCCATCACGTGGAATGAAATACATTATTATCGGTTCAAACTGTAAAAGCTCCAGCTTCATCTAAAATATTATCGAGTTTTTTTTTTTAAATTTAAATTTAATTTAAGATAAAAATATATATTTAAATTTATTTGGTTAAATTTATTTATTTAATAAAAATTTAATATTTAGCAAAAAAATTAATTTTTATATTTAATTTTAAACTTTATTATTTGTAATTAAGAAAAAATTAAAATTTTTTTTAATATTAATTAAAAATAAAAATACATATAAAAAAAAGGAAAATTATGATTAAATTCTCGAACTGCTTAATTAAACTTAGTTTGATAACAATCAAATTAAATTTTAACTTTTATTAAATCAAACTTAAAAAACTTTAACAGTATAGGTAGCTCATTTACGCTCGTAGGAAAGATAAGATTAAAGGAAAGGAAAAAGGCATTCAAGGTCAGGCTGGCTGGGCGGCTATCTTCATTCGTTACATTGCAATCGCAATCTTATCAAAGGCCCACTCGCCATATTCGCACTTTGCAATTGGAGGTTTTAAAAGGCCCGATACATACTCCAAATCCCACAAAGGCCTTTCCCCCTACTTACACTGCCTTCGGTTATTATTATTTTTTTAAATCAATGCCTTTTCCTCTCTTTTTATAAAAAAAAAAAAAAAAAGTTTGTTGGTTGACTTCGAGAGAATTTAGGATTTTTGATTAAATTACTTATAATTTTTAAAAAAATTATTAAAATATTGTTAATTTAAAAAAATTATTAAAATATTTTTTTTTTGTCATGTATGATTTGACAAGGATTCGCTAAAATGAGTAGGAAGTCTAACATGGACTCGCTAATGTAAGTAACAAATCCATATTAGATTTGCTAAAGGAAATAGCGAGTTCACGTTGGATCTGTCGTACGCTAGCATAGATTTAATTTTCTCCTAATTTTGTTATATTTATTTATTTTATTAAATTTATGATATTATTAATTTTTTTATATTCTTAATTTTATATTATTATAATGTTAATATTTTTTATTTATATTGTTAAATTGGTTATTTTTTATTTAATTATTATGTATATTATTAAATTTATTATTCATTAAATTTATTATCATGTATTTTTCTTATTTTTGTAATTAATAAAAGATTTGGTTATTAACAAAAGATTAGATCTTTGTAAACATAATAATAAATTTTATTTTTAGAAAATTTATTTGATTTGCTATTAATATTAGTAAATTTTAGGATAAATTGTAATCGTGTTTAAGGTGTAAAATATTTAATTTAATTTGTTTAAATTAAACTTTAAATTTAGCTTGTAAAATTTATAATTATTCTTTAAAATTCTTTTACGAATAATGAAACAATAAAGACTAACAAAATTTGGTAATAAAACAAAAATAATGAACAACGAAATCTAATAAACTCAAATCTCCAAAAACAATCTTAAGGTATTAATGTATATAGAGGTGCGAGTAGGAGAGTATTTATAGAGCTAAATACGCTAAAGCGCTTAGCATACACACATAAAATATATTAAACGCTGAAGTGCATCTAATGTGAACTCGCTATATTCTTTAACGAATCAACGTAAGACAATTGTGGCATGTCCACGTGGATTAAAGATATTAACTTTTTAAAAAAAGTTCCACGTGAAATGTCTATGTAGACTCGCTAAAGCGGATAGCAAATATAACTATTACTCATTATCCTTTATAGTAAATCCAACATAAATTCGCTATCCCCTTTAACAAATCCACGCACTTTACTAACTAATAAGTTTAGGTATTAACCGTTGGTTAAATTAACGAATTCGATGCAATTCGTACACCAAAACAACAATTTTTAGTGAATGATTTGGGATTTACATTATTTTGGTAATTTATTTTAATTTTAGCGATAATTTGATCAATCACCCGGGATTTTACGTTAAAAAATTTGGCAATAATGTCTTTCCCACAACAATAGCATTTGCCTCTTTTCAGGATGTTTCTGCCCATACTGACATAAATGATCCCCCTCACAACGTGTAGCTTAGCTATACCACATGCCTGGAATTGATTGCTGGCAGCTGGATATCTCATTTCTTTTCGATTTATAAAATAAAATTCATTTCCCATTCACAGTCACCAAGAACAAGTAACTGCATGATCTAAACAGGGCAGCAGGGAGAGGGACCCCCCCCCCTAATCAACTTCATCTACTCAACTGTGAATATTACTTCAGACCTTGTCTTCACTATAATATTCATTCTTGCCCATTATTATATCATTAATTAATTCCATCCGAATATTCTAGCATTTACTCCTGATTAAGCGTGATTACAATTTAGTTCCGCCTTTTGGAAAGCTAACTTATATATGTCATCATACAATTGGCTACCTACTGGCTATGGCTATGCTGCGCCCATCCATAACCATATTCATTGAACATAAAATTTTACGGGAATGGAATGCGCTACACCATTCATCTTTTATCGTGATGCATGAGATTGTGGAGCCCATTTCATTGCGTTGTCTCAATGTTAAAAAAGGCGAAACTAGAAACTGCCTAGTAATTTTTGTGATGCGTGCAAGTGAATGTAATTCATTAGTTTTATTAGCCAGTATGACTTCAATTAAAACTAAATGATCATTGATTATTTTGATCCATTGATTTCAATGTCATAATAAATAGGTTTACAGAGACGAAAGGGTCTTCATGCTTTAGATTTCTTCAGTTTTCTTCTTTCTTTTATGCAGTAATACTTCTTCCAATCTTAATTCCTTTTTTTTTTTCTTTCATTACTTCTTTGCTTAAGAGCCTCTCCTGGAGTTGCCCTAGTTTGGTTATTGTTTTACTGAGTAATCTGATCGAAAGTAGAAAGCAAATTATGTAATGTCATTGTTAATGGAGTGTGGGAGTGGAGAGTGATGATTCTCAGCTGTAACATATGATGATGATGATGGTGAGGCTCACTATCAAGGAGATTCTACCATCTTTTAACGTTTTGGCATGGGTTCAGATTTGAGGTCAATGCCATTACAAAGTCACTTTTGGCAGGCTCCTTTCTTAATGATTTTGCCTCCCGCTAACTCCAATTTGCATCGTTGATTATATCTTTTATAAGGCCGGCCATAGACAGATCCATATATATGGCTCCAAAAGGTGCCAGCTCAATTATCTTAATTTTCATGAGCATCTTGTTAAAAGAGAGAGTGTCATTCACAAAAGGTAGATAAATTATCTTGTCAATATCGAGCATTTGACTGAACTACTAGGGCCAGGGCACACTTACCATCGTTAAGCTTTTTAAACCTTTGCTGCTGCAGTGTAGTTGGTTTCATTTCGTCCACCTTCCTTAGCGGCCCGATTCTGTGACACTTGGCATGATCTCACTAAAGTAGAAAATAAATTTTGTGAAATGAAATTTAGGACCCGGTTGAAGTTGAGCCCGCCAAGTAATTTTGGATGCAGTTCACATCAGTTTGAAAGGGAAGCGAAAGGAAATTTGTGGTTGTAACTTAAGGAATCTAACATCCTCTTTGCTTCAGCCTTTCTTTTCCAACTCCTAAAACGAAAATTGATACCTTGCCAACTAGCCTTTGGCGCAGCGGGAAGTGGAAACCATATCTGAACCAGATGATGGTTTATGTGACAAGGCAAAAGTCGATTCTTGTGGGACTCGACGTTCGAGGGACCACAAAAACCTGCGCTGCCATTTTTGGGAGTTTTGAAGGGCTGTTTAACTGATACAGCTTGGAATTATATTACATGCATTATTATTCCTATTATTAACAATCCATCCATCCATCCATCAAAAACTTAAAGAGAGATTAAGGTTTCTTTAAGATTAATCCACATAAGATTAACAAGGGCAGGCAGGCAGGCACAGTTAGCTCCTCCTCTGCATCATACTTCTTACACGTTGCAAAACACGCAAAAATTCATTAAACATAGAGAAGTCAAAACCTGGCAGCGTATCCTCACCTGTACCAGTCATGTTCGAGTTTTGACAGATTACTAAGTCAATACCACCTAACTTATCAATGAGGCTCTCCAGTCTTTTACTTGTTAGCTTTTGAATGTCTTCTATCTGCACCAGCTCCCCAGTTTGTCCGGTACTATGCCACCAATTCCTAAGAATCCTTTGCCTAGCTTCAGAAGTCTCTACAGAGACGACCCCTTTCAAGTGGATGCCGAGCCGATGTAAAGCAACCAAAGCTCCACCAATGCCACTAAAAACAGATAACATTGTTAACCCTCCAGGATATATTGACTTCAATACAGAGAGATGATAACCCAAAGTGTCGGTTTGGAAAGATTGCTGGAGTAATTGTAGCCTTTGAGTCAAGTCATTCTCCAGAGCTTGAGTGTGGTTCGATGGGTAGCCTAGAATGTGCTCCCAGTGTTCAGGCTGGGCGGGGCTAAGCTTGTATGGGCCAAACCATAAGAGATTTGATATTTGGCATTGACGTAGAATATTTTTCTGCTGATCTGGAGACAGTAGTCCTCGAGAGTCAGCTAATATCTTCCCAAGCCTATCACAAAGCTTTGATGCTCCAAGAACTTCATATCCCATGCAACTCAACTGCTTCCTTGTATCCCAAGATGGCCACCATTTCTTTATATGAGGTATCGCATCCTGTATGGTCAGTGGTGATTTCGGAAGGATGTGAAACCTGTTTCCAGCCGGAAGATTGTGAACATAGCCTTCTCGTCTATTAAAGGCTGAGAAGAACTGAGTGTTTATAAATTCAGGTTCAATTCCGTACAAGAACTGTGAGATCTTGGCCCAACCATCATAAGACAAATTGATAACATTTCCATAAAAAAAGTACGGAGGTTTGGCTACCATCTCGTCCACACTCTTGCATGAATTGGATTTGAAAGCTCTGGGCATTTCAAATGTGGTGATATTTGGGTCTATTTTCTCTTCGAGCCATGCTGGATCAAGGAAATAACTTGCATCATCTACGAAGTCTTGCCTTGGTCGTTTCCCTTTGCCTTTTTTATCATAATTAGATTGCTTGACCTGAGGAAGAGAAACTGGGAAGTCATCAAAATTCTCTTCTTTTGGTCTTTTTCCTTTGGATGATTCTCCTTGGTTAATATTTCCTGACTGAGGAGCAGCGTTGGAACTGCAATCCTCAGTTTTAATATTTACAGTTTCATACGAGTTCTGTACCAAGCCTCTGCCCAAAGATGCTGGCGTGGACTGCACATGAGAATGTAAAAGTTTCTTCACTTTAGAAGAAAAAATAACACTCTTTTTTTTGGTTATAGAATAAAGTGCAGAGGAAGAGACAAATTCTAAAGCAGTACATTTTTTTAGTATTAATTTCAATAAATGCACAACAAGGTGCATTGTGCATTGAAATGCAGCATATCAACTAGTAAATTTATCATCAAACAATGCAAAGAACAAACCTTTTTACTTCCAGAGTAGTTACCAGGAATATGACCAGTGAACATTGCATCCGCAAGCTCTGCAATTGGAACTTGTGAACCTGCGGAAAAAAGCAACAACCAATAATTCAACATCCAAAGTAGCTAAGACATAGATGGTCCTATTGTAGTGAAAAATAAAAATGCAAGAGAATAGATCTGCATCTACAGGTTAGATAAATACAAGGGGACCAATCGAACAAATTATAAACTATAAAGCAAGGGCTGCAAATTGCAATAATTAAAAGAAAGAAATAAAGACTGCATTACAGTTAATACAGTTAAAACCTCTAAAGAGCACCTGAGAAAAGCCTGTCTTGCAATCACAAACTATTTAAATAATAACTGGGGCTCCAGAAAATGAAATGCATAATCTCAAACTAGCTACACTTTACCAAAACATAACCAGCTCAGGATAAAGAAATAGAGAGTACACTTTGCAAATTTATAAAGTCTAAATGCAAAATGCAATTCATGACCATTCAAAGTGATCAAAATAACTACTCACCAAACTTCTCAATTGCTATTGAAACCTCATTCTCTGAAAAACCCATCTCAAGCAAGTGAAGTGTCTTCTCCATAGTCCCAAAAAGACTTTCATTACTAACATTCTGGCGAACATAGGGCCAAGTAAGCAGTAGCTACACTTGAAAATTGACATGATATGAAGCAGAAAAATCACAACTTATGTTACTGAAAATTCTCCTTAATTATGCTTCTGTTACCAGGAATATTATGTACAAATATATGAAAATTTATCAATTCCCTTTACAGATTGAACCAGTGAAAGAAAATACTAGATAACAAAAACTATGACAGGATAACTCTGTTTCAAACCAATTAGTATAATTAAAATGGTCATTACAGACCTGATCATTTTCTTCCTCACTGTTGAGTGAATCTTCTGATTCATTTTCAAGTTTTTCAGCTATTTGAGCAGCGGTAATGAAGTCCACTAATTCATTTAGGGGAGCATCTTCACCTGAAATTAGAAATGGTGATAACAGAACAACAACGGACATAATAAAACTCAAATAAAGAACTTCTCTACTCTTCTTGTAAAAGTTCCAAAATAATATGAGAGTTGAGCCCAAGGCGCAAAAAAGAATAGAAAGAGCATTTTGGAAAATAGAGAGAGGTAAAAGAGTTTCACAGATACTCTAAATACCCAGTTTCTCCAATGCAAACTCGACTTCATTTAGAGAAAAATGCATCGTCAGTAAAGATGCTCTTTTGTCAACAAGATCTTCATCAAATACATCAGGCTCCTGAAATGAGGGGAAAAAAAAGGAAAACGAAAAAGAGAGACAAGAGATGGCAGAGAAGATAAGGTGTTCAAAGACAACCCAAAAGCATATGCAACACAATATATGCTAAAGATCATCATGCAAAATACTTGAAACACTTGGGAATGGAGCAATTATTCACACCCACAAATATATAAAAGAGAAAATAGCAGGAAAGAAACTGGCTCTGTAAGAACCCAAAAGAAGGCAATGCAATAGCCAAAAAAGAAGGAATTGCCAGCAACTTCATATTTAGGTCTTTGGTTTCAGAGTCAATTGTTGCCTTCACCATGAATTTTACAAATATCCCAAAATATATACGCTTTTCAAACATTTTATACTAAAGGGAGTCTGAATTGGACAAAGTTACTATAGGCTCCAAAGCCAGAAATTACAAAATTTCAAAAATTCATTTAAATCCATGTAAATAATCTCATGTCATACAGTAATTGGAATCCTTCATATCTCTGCACTGTTTTTCCTCGTTTTTACTTTTCATTTTTAATGCTGTATGAGAAAGAGGGATGGAAGTAGCATAGCCAATTCAAATCTATGGAATAATAGAAACTATGAAAAGAAACAACAGCACGGTACGCAATGTGCCCAAGATAAGGAATGTGGACCTATCGACAAGGAAAGCAAGACGTCCTATTAACAGCAAGTTACCTCTTTTGGTTGAATATAAGCAGAGATTTCTGGACAACTGCCGACATTCTTGCCAACGAACAAGCTATCCAGGTAATCTGATGGTCGAGATGTAGCCTTTTGAACATCCTGTTTCATTCCAGAGAAGGTCCACATTTAGCTATTAAAATTGTATATTAAAAAACAAAAAAAAGTTCATTTCACTTGAAACTGCAAATTAGACACTAATAAAAGAAAATGTTAGAAGGCAGTGAAGATGGAATCAATTGCACCCAGACATGCTCAGATCAGTAAAAATTTGTTTCATAGAAAATTGAGTATTAAGATCCAGTTTTGATTAAAAAGAATCTGTATAACAACCCACATAACTGAAAACAGTGAAGCTCATCTAATAAAGACTAGCAGATAGCCATAACTTGGCTTGTATACTCTTGGTATAATTGTCATAAAGGTTTCTACACAGAAAAGCGTAGCAAGAAGCATATAGTATACAGTTAAGTGATAGAAGTCATTTACATCTCTATGATTACATCATCAGAGACAACAAATTTTGACCAGTTCATTCTCTTTGAAAGAAAGGACCAGTAATAAGCAGAACGTAATGGAAATTAACCTACTTGCAAATGGTTGAGCTCATAATTTTATGTGCTTCTTAACATTCACAGACAACAAAGAAACTAAGAGAAAGATGATGAAGAAGAAGAAAGGTGTTCACAGAAACTCCTAAAAGGTTGCTTTTACTCATATATTGAGTTGAAACAACGTATAAAGGATTTGTCTAAGAATTCTTCTCTAAGGGTTGGAAAAGAAAATCTGAAATTATACCACACAAAATCTTATTACTTACGTTATATTCCATAAGAGTCTCCAGTAACAAGTCAGCATCGTCTTCACCTAGATTTGAAAGAAGATGCTCACCAATCATAATCTTATAAGAAAAACTTCTAAGTTATCATTTTTAACAAACTAGAAAACTATCATAGATTTATATATAAAGATAATACCGGGATTTAGTGTGTTCGCCTTCTTTTTCAATGAAATTTTATGATGCCATTACTTTGGCCACCCAACCCATCCAAAGTCCCCCTACCAGAATAAATAAAATATAGAATGGGATGCATGTAAGTTTACGTAGTACATACCCTTTTCTTGAATGACTTTATCAACGAGATATGGTAAAAATCCCATCCCAATGAAAAATGATCTTACATTGCTTCCTGAGGAAGAGCTTGCAACGTTGTCCTGAAATCAAGTATCAAAAAACGACGAAATAGAAAATTTCAGGTACTAAGGGAATGCAAGAGAAGGTAAAGAATGCTTGCCGCTACCAATCTACAAACCACTACATGAGAGTTGGGCAAAGAAACTATATGTTCATTGATAATGATATCATATACCTTAAATTATCAAATATATATATATATATATATATATATATATATATAAAAGATACCTTAAAATGAGGATTGAAAAAATTTATGCAACCACAACAAATATTAAAAAAAGAGATTAGTAAAAAAAAAATGGTGAGTGACAATCATACCCCAACATGTTGGGCGTAAAGTGCATCCGCAGGGAAATCAAAATCCAACATTTCAGGCTTAGGCACAATTGTCTTTTTCCCTTCGTGACGTGAAGAACTTTTCCCATTTGAAGATCTCGACATGGCGAAGGGCGCCTTTTATAGGGTAGAAAAATGGTTTGCAGAGCACAAAATCAGCCTTGAAATTTAATAAGGAAAAGAAAAAGAGAGAACAAATCAGCCATGCAAGACAAGAGCTATTAAATTATGAAAATTCCTTCTTTTTTTTAAATAAAAAAGTTAAATTTTCTTTTGCGATTTCTCACCGGCCGAAAAGAAGTAGAAAAAAAAAAAAAGAAAGGAAAAGCTTGACAGGAATAACAAAGCAAAGCCTGATAATAGTTGGCTTTGAAAAAGATGAACTTAACTGAAGAAGGAGGAGAAAGCAAACGCAATCAAATGATGATTGATGAGGTTGAGTTTCAGCTGATAGCCGCCGACGAGAAGAGCGGCGCGTGGGGAAGCGGCGGAGCTACATAAAGAAGAGAGATGAATAAGTTAAAAAAAAAAGGTGAACGGAATAAAGTTCTGTTTGCGTACACTGTAGTTGCATAGATGCCGTTTAAAAGAGCCTTGAATATTGATCGTATTTCAACTTTCAAGTGGATTTATGTAATTACTGCAACGGCGTCGTATTCCATTTTCTATGCACTCTAGTCGTCACTTCAGACGGAGTTAGAGTAGGGGTTCCCATACAAGTACAAACTTTTTTTTTACCCTTTATCTACAAAAACATTGAATTAAGTTTAATCTCACAAATTAAATAACATCCCACTCAACACAAAACATTAAAATTAAAAACAAAAAAATAATAATAACGTAAGTACGAATATCTTTTATTTATAAAATAAAATTTTCATTTCACGTATTTTAAAAAAAGTATTTCCTTATTGTGTCAATACCTAGTAATAAAAAAAATCCTCTTCTTTTTTTAGTTTTTCATTGCTTTTTTTTAAAAAAAAATAATAATTATGAAGTCTCACTCTTTAAATGTATGCATAAATTAATATTACAAATTATTTGCTTACTTGATAACGATATTTAGATGGATACTTATGTGAACATATCATCTAAATGAAAAGTTATACGAACTTATATAAAATTATATTTTATCAACTTTTTATTATTTTTTAGGCGTTAGTTCCATTTTGAACTATATCTTTTTCAGTAATTTTTTAAGCAAATTTTTATTTTTAAATTTTTATATGTTGGTTCTGTTTATCTGATTTGCTGGTTAATTTAGATTTTAAGCCATTAAATAATTATTTAAAATCAAGATTAATATAAAAATTACCAAAAATTCATGCGTTTATAACACCTCCTATGGCTGTTATGTTGTACGATATTATAGATTGGCAGGGGATACGAAAGAAAAGAAAAATAGTAAACATTTCAATTCAAAGGGGTATTTAGATGGTACCTTGCAAAAGCAAAAAGAGAAATTTTTGTATTGTATTAATCAATATCGAAACACAAAAAATAAAAGATTACAATGTATTTTCCAGTCCACTTAATTTCACAAACGATGTTGCAAGCAACCAATCCTTCCCCACCACAAAAACTAAAACACTGCCTCTCTGTCTGTCTGTTAAGTGTAATCGAGTGAGTATCCATGGATGTGGGTAAGTCAAGACGCAAGAAAGGAGGGGGAGGGGGGGGGGCGTGTGAAAAAATACATCGAAAGCAGCCTGTCCTGAACAACTACGATTAACCATCCTCCTGTCCTGTAACAATGGGTATGAGGAGACACTCTAGTTTACAACACTCAACACTGCATCAACTACCAGCTTTTGATTTTGAGTACCTTCCACCTAAAAAATAAGCCCCAATTAATCATAACCCTTAGCACTATTAGTATCCTTTTTAGCAGAATCACCTCCTTCGTCAAGCCGGAGGGTCTTGGCATTCAGAGGAAAAGCACCTACAACTGTTAGAAAATTAGAAGATTCAGTAAATCCAATGACTTCCACAGGCATTGATCCAACAGTTACCACCTCAACAGCATCACTACTATTAGCATCATCCACACAGGGTTTTGACTCATCCTGCTTTGGGTTTATAGTGAGCGAGCCAATCTTTAAAGTAGATGCACCATCGTTGGTTTCAACAGCAATTTGCTCTACACTCACATTCATCTTTCTTGCACTACTTATATCAGAATCTGCGGAAACCTGCTGACCAGACAAAGGAACAGTTCTCTTCAACTGGTTAGGATCAGTTTGCTTGGTAGCTTTCTCATTTTCATTCAGAAGCAGCTCAACATAGTTTAGCTTCTAGGCAGGATCCAATACAGAAGCTAGGACAGGGCTATCAAAGCTTTTAACTACGTAGCCTGGCTTTCCATTCATGCATGATTCTCTGACGATTCTCATAGTACATAAAGTCATCAATTAAAGAGGTCTTCATTGTGTGATTTTTGAATACTTTCAGCATCTCCATACCTTGCTTGTACATTATCTGTACTTGAGAAACATTTTACAAGAAACAAAACAACATGGAGATCTTATCGAGCCCGCATTAAACAGATCAAAATCCACAAGCCCAGATTGCCGTGTGAGGGCTCAGGAGAAATGAACTTTTAAAAGAACGGTACTAGTTATCATGTTCATTCTTTGCCTTAAAATAGAAGAAAGCTAAACCTCCGAACATACCTCGTGTATCCCTGCTTTTAGTCACTGGCTTGTTTCCGTTATTCTCTAATATGATATGCCTAAAATGGCTATTTGGAACATCTTTAATGATGCGCCACTTGACAGGAAAGCTTCCACTCCATTTATCTTGCTGCCAAAAATCCATATCCTTCTTGAAGTCAACTGGGCCAATCATCTCTGCAACACCACAAATTGTCCACTAGCATTAACCTGTTGGGCAAAGTACCACATTGGAGTTGTTAACGAATATCAGAAATCACATAGACCATTGCTAGTTAACAAAATCTAGAAGGGTGAAAACTCCACATAAGTCCCTTAATAGATAAAAAGGTACAGAACTCACAGAAAAGAACAGGAAGATGGAGCAGCCGCTAGATTTCCCTGCTGCTATTTTCTATGAATCTTCAAAAGCGCTCTCCAGTTTCTTGTTCCCATGGGTTGTTGATGACCAAACATTGTATTTGATGCTCTTGTGCACATCATCCTGGCTATATGATTTGATTACAAAAAACTTTGCATCAACATAGTCAATTGGAAAACCATCCTCGTTATATTGTAAAGTATTGATAACGATGTTTCCTTCAGCATCACTATTTCCTGCTTTAGTTGTGTAGGCCTTAACCATGAGTTGGTTTTTAATCTGTTGGTTCTACGGCCTCGATTCTGTTCACTCAATGTTTCTGGGAATTCATGTGCATCTTTCAAAACCCTGCCAGCATGGATCTCAGATCGAAGCTTATCCAGTGCACCACGTCCAGGAGCACTTGATCCACAGTCAGAAAAGGCATTACCAACAGGAAGTTTTGTTTTTAATTGATTACACTGAAAGGGAAGTTTCCCACCAGGAATGTTGCCAATGGGCGGAATGGAGCCAGAAGCGACTCTACCCTACAAAAATAATTAGTACATGAGAACCTTCAAACATGGTACTTGGTGACAAGAGATAGCATTTCCATCAAAATTTAAGAAATCTAATCCAGTGCAAGTTTAAATTAGAACTAAGCAAATGTACCTCATGAGAGTGTGTTGAAGCTGGACCAGAACTATCAGGAATGCTACAATGGATTGCAGAAAACTTACTTTGACCATCCAGCACCCTGGCCAAGGAATCTGTCTGATTTTGAGCAGACTCTGAAGAGTTTCTAGAAAAGGCGGCAGATGTTGAAGCAAGGTTATGTTTAACTCCTCTTACATCAGGTCTACTGGTAATTGATGCACAAGCATCCAATAAAGAATCTTTTGAATTATTTGGAATGCCATCTGGTAGAATCACAACAGGAACATAAGCAGTTCGAGATACATGGTTTTGACAAGGGGGAACAGTGTAATATTGTTGAAGCCCTACGAATGGGCCTTCATCCATGACAGCACCCAGTATGTAAGGATTGTACGGATTGTATGGAGACTGTGCACATCCAAAGCTAGCTGTGCAATATACATAAGGCAAATCAGTTTGGGCACCCTGAAGAAAAGACAGCAGGCCTTAAGTAAATCTTGAAATGATAAATCATTAAGAAACAACTTATCTCGGATGCACATCTGACTATGTAAATGTATCAACTAGAGTAAGATTAGTTCACACACCGCATATTGAACATCTGGATCATCTGCACTAAAATTATTCTGGTGGTCCTCCCATCCAACGGGTGATTCAAAACCTGTCCAAATACAAACAACCGTGTATACTTGAGATTTTATACATATCACCCATGCACATTACAATTAAGGCATTTAACTTACCTGCACAATAATATCTGTAGTTGGTGGCAGTAGGGTAGTGCATTCCCTGATCAATAACAAACTCAGGGGTTCCTTCCTGGAACATAGCTTCTAATTGTTCAAGAAGTGGACTTGAATGACGTGGGTTTAGCTGAGAAACGTGAATCTGCAATTCAACACACCAAATGTCATTAATAATACACATCTGACAGAATAAGAAGAAGGACAAGAATAGATAAGACAAGCCCAAGAAAACCATCAACCAGGATATTTTTAACTGACTAAGATACTGAATAGCAACCATCTTCAATTACTAAGAAATATACCAGGTTTGTTTCAGCATATAGATGTTCAGAAATACTAAACGTATCCATTCAAAGAATGCCACCCCTATAAAAGTAGACAACATAAATTTTATGCATCCACTAGCCTGACCAGGGATTCCATTCTATTAGTTCAAACAATAGAACGTAGAAAATGGACAAGCCTGTTATCAATTGAAGAATCAAAAGTAAACCCATTTTTCCAGCTCATACTTAAACGAAGGGGGGAAAAAACCATATTTATGTGTCACATATCAGGCAACATTCCCTCAATTAAAAGGGTCAAGTAAAAGAGATGATAAAATAATCCAAAGGGAACCCGATAAGCAAATTACATGCTGAAGAAAGAAGCGTTTGTTTTGGTTGTTCAAAAAAACGCCCCCAGAAAACCCATTGGTTAGGAAAACGAAAAAGAAAAGAAAAGAAAAGAAAGCATTTCAGGTGAAGAAAACACTAAAGAAAAACACACGACAGGCAGCAATGGCATACACCAAAGCAGATTCCATTCAGCGACTAGATTTGGTAACAGAGAGGGGAAAAGCGTAGTAAGTTAGCAACTCGTAAAAATCCTCAAAACAACCATTTAAATTCTAAAATTAGTTGAAGCATTTTCAAGAAACAACTCTACAAGACTCAAGAATCAAATACCCATCCAAACACAGGCATACATGATAAGCAACTGAATAAAACAATAATAAGCACAAGAAAACAACACAAAATCAGGTCCAAACCAATCTTGAAATGAGTAATTTAAAGTTTTTAGGTGTATAGTTAAGGTAAAAGGGATGAAGATCAATCAAAGCAAATCAGGTTCACTGGGTTTAAAAAAAAATCAAAGAATCAAGCCATGATGGAGGTTAAAGTGCAATTAAAAACTGAAAAAACCAAGGTGGTGGTGTTTGTACAAAATGATCCAACACTAAGGTTTCAGAATTCTAGCTACCTCACATTTTTATAGCTTATATATGACCACAAATTAAAAAAAAAAAAAAAAAAAAAACCCCAGCAACCTTTAAACTATTTTCTTTAGAAATAAAAACAAAACAGATTCATGACATGATGCAGTTATATAAAATTATTCAATGAATACTAATAATATTAATAATAATATTGTCAGTAAGGTAGTTCATCTTCATCCTACATGACAAACAATAACCAACAGCAACAACATGAATCACAACGTCTTGATTTAAGAGGACTCTAGCTAGTTTGATACAACTACCCCTACCCCTTGGAATGGATACCATAACTATTACTGTTGTTGGTGGTGTATGTAGTGATCCTTAAAGAAGCACCAGCAGCAGCAGCATCATGTTTGATTATATATGATTTCCACTTATTCCGAACCACACCTTTACTCATTATCCGCATCATCAAACAATGGGAAGCGGGCACCAACATAATTAAGTTGGGGGTTCAGAATTAGAAATAAAAAAAAAAAACCAAATCTGGATGGCATTCGCCAAGCAGCGAAAACATAAGGTCACTTCCTGTGCAGCAAACTACCTCTCCATGAAGTGGCTCACTACTTTCAACTGCTTGAATTGGTTTTATGGAACTTACTTTTTGAGAGAATATTGGCTCCTCATTTCAAGGATATGTAATTTAGCCGATCAGGGGTTGCCACTACAATATCAGCCCGTTTCAACTAAGGAGCATCCTTCAGAGCTCCACCATACAAAATACAATACAGGCACTGGAAAGGATTTTCTGCTCTTGGAGATTAAGGGTAAAGGCTTCGTCTGTCGTCGTCACGATTCACGCCACTTCCTGGGCTCTTTCTCTCCCTGTAAAAGGTAAAGTCACAACTATCGACTCGCAAAATATTTCTGTTGGAGATGCGGGATATCGAACCCCGTACCTCTCGCATGCAAAGCGAGCGCTCTACCGTTTGAGCTACATCCCCTGCCAGTCGCTCATGTAATTAATTCTAGCTTAAATTTTGTTTATAGCCAATGAAATGTTCCCTTTCCTTCCCCCAAGGTTTTTAGAATAAGAAACTTCCGTCCAGGAAGGAATACCTGCGGGTAACTCGATCGTGTCTGATGGCCGGAAGGAAGACTGGCACCTCCAAGTATCTAAATGAAGAAGTAGGAGAAGACAACCATATGAGGTGTCCAATCCAGGACTATACACATTGGCTATTGGGCTTATGATGTTTTGTGCTTGTAAAGTTGTGCCTATAAAATACTAGGCATTGACTTATGATGTTTGTCTGTCTGGCAACGTTTATTTGGTGCCTATAATCAAGGACTAACTACAGTTAAATTAAAAAAAAAGTGAATAAAAAATTAGATTTTTTTTATGTGCGTTTGCCGGGAGTCGAACCCGGGTCTATTGCTTGGAAGGCAATTATCCCAACCGTTGGAGTAGAAAAGCAAGCAGCTGGGTGCGCATTTTAGGTTCCCCCAGACGAAAAGCTAACAGAAAATGAAGTAAGCTAGGGCACACACCACGGGAGGATGTTCTCATCACATGCAATTGCCAAAAAGTCTGGAAATAAGGTCCAGTCCATCCAGATTCAGGTACACTCAACACCCTACGTAAACGTATATAACTACATATAGTCAGTTCCCCAGCTTATTGGCCTATATGTCTGGATAGACAGACATTGACATATATGCTTCAGCGTAATCTAGGCCTCTCATTTCCTTCTGTTTGAAACCAATACCTAAATTATATATATATATATATGTAGAAATTTGTTTTGTTTTTGAATGAAATACTTCAGGCCAGCTTCTGTACCTAGATAATTCAAACGCATTTATTCTCCAGACATATTAATATGCAAATTGGTCAAGCCTAGTCAGTTTGCATGGGTGGCCCATACCCCCTACGTAATGAGAGCGGTGGATCTTTTCTTTTGCTTTCTCTCTTGGTCTCGATAATAGGCTCAATTGGATGCCAGATCATATCTCCACTCCAGTCAGTGGCAGTCATAAACACTCTGAACAACTGAACCTAGCTAGAGCTAGGGCCACATAACTAATAATGTGTCAAAAAGCAAGTGCACTGCTAATGCTATTCAAATTGCCATTCGACTTATAGCTTCTGGCATTTCATTCCTTTTTCAAACTTATGGATCCCACATCCGGCGTAAACGTCAAAAAGCTCTCCTGACTTATGCAGTAAATCTCGGGTTTAGTCCCCCTATCTAGCCACCCCTTTTCATACCAGCATTATAGCAACCCCAGTTTCAACGTTCAAGCTACTGCTGCTTCTTCTTCTTAATTACCCTTCTTTGGCTCTTTCATTCCACTAGCTAGGTAACATTGTTCTTAGATGTAATGCAATGTAATGTAGATAGCATAAAATGCAGCATCCAACAGAACACTACCTCATCCTTACGCTTGTAGCATTAGCCTTTATCCAGTTCCTCCCAGTCTGTGGTGCCAACCCTTGCCGTAGCTTATGCGGCAGCATTGCCATAAACTACCCATTTGGGGTGGACGACGGATGCGGTGCGCCACAATACCGGCAAATGCTCAACTGTACCAATGACCTGTTTTTTGTAACCACTTCTGGGCGGTACAAGGTCCAATCTATCGACTACGAGAAAAAAACCATGGTGTTATACGATCCCGCTATGTCCACATGCTCCATCCTTCAACCCAACCATGATTTTGTCATGACGGATATTCAATCGGTTATAATCCCTCCGACTTCAGACACTGTTTTTGCTCTCCTGAATTGCTCCATCGACTCTCCGGTGTTGAACCACTACAAGAATCTTTGCTTCAACTTCTCGGGTCATTCCTGTGATGAGCTTTATGGTGCGTGCAATGCTTTTAGGATTTTCCATTCGCTGACTAATAGTTCTCCACCGTGTTGTTTTACGGGGTATGACACGGTGAAATATATGAGCATGAACATCCTGGACTGTACGCATTATACTAGTGTCATTAATACTGATAATTTGAAAGGTGTTGGACCCCTGGATTGGGTTTATGGGATCAAATTGTCTTATACGGTGCCGGACACTGGATGTGAACGGTGCACTCGGTCCAGTGGTACTTGCGGCTACGATACTGAGACTGGAGTGATGATGTGCCTCTGCTCTGCTTCTATGAATGCTACCAGAGAATGTGGTAAGAACTAAGAACTACTAATAATTGTTTGTTGTTTGTTCGCGACTTTAAATTAAATTTTACCTCGAGGGCAGGGCAGGGGAGGGCAGTGAATAACATATATTCCAGAGTACTGAATTTTATTCTACTAAACTGCTCCTTTTTTAGCTGCAGGTAGCGTTGGAGATCTTGGAGGAGGGCGAAAGTTTGCTGCTTCATGGACAAATTTTCATGCATTTGCCTTCGTGCTAGGGGCATTTATTTACTTAATAATAACCATATAATGGTGCTATGGTGTTGCCTTTTCTTCTTTCTTATGATTTGTGTTAGACTGAAGACTAGTGCTTGGAAAGTAAAGCAATTGAAAAGTGGTCCAATTAAGGGACCAAGAGTCAGTAGAGAATTGGAGTAGAATTTGTTTTGTATCGAAATTTTGCATTGTAAAGCTGGCTATAGTGATTAAATGGAATCTCTCTCGTAACCTTGAAATTTCACTGCATTATTCAAGTTTTAATAGAGTTATCAGAAGCAGCGTTTGCTGAATGGTGTAAGACACACTTTTGTCTTGGGATGAAATTATAATTTGCATCTAAAGGAGCCCTGCATATATCTATCTATCCATCTATCTATCACGATGGTCCTGGTGTGTGTCTCGAACTTTTCTTTCTTAAATCTCACCCTTCCTTCTTCTTTACAGTAAATTGGAAACAATAATGAATAGGCTCAATTTCATAGAAGTAATTAACGGCCATCAGCTGTATTTTTTTTTCTTCCTAAGGAGGTTTCTATTTATTTTTTATCATTAATTTTTTCTCAAAATCAGGTTATCTTTAAATGCTTGTCATGTAATAAAATGACACTACTTTGTGCACAACAATCCTCTCGTCCTTTCCTTCCCCTTGTTATATCTTCTACCCAAAAAGTTAGAAAAGTTGTTGCTTGCTTGCAAAACCTTTATGCAATTATAAAAGCATGTTAGGATCATTAGGTATAGACCAACCTTAGCTGCGGCTAACGGCATTGATCATTCATCCTCAAATGTCCGCAAAATTTCCTCTTTTCTTTCATGGGTTTCCTTGTTGCTGCTGCTGTTTCCGCTTCCTCTGTTACTAACCTGCTTACCCAAGACAAATGAATTCAACCACAAGCAGCATTTACAGTTAATACAAGAAAAATTGAAAAATTACGTTTTGATTCTCCAAGTTGTAGTTAGCCTCATGTACTGGTTGCGCGCTTCTTGATCACGAGCCATGGACTTGACTCTTGCTAGAGCTTTCTCGATTACATGAACCTTTTGTTATCGACCAAGTCATAAAAAATTGATCAATGTAAAGCACCTGAACTTTCATAATTGGATTGTGTGTCGTTAAAAATTCCTTTCTTCCCGTCCAGGCTTGGTACTTCTGTTGGATCTTTGAGGCTGCAGCGTGCAAATAGTCCCCAAAATGACTCATCTTTTGAAGCCTGTTAGAAGACCCAAGAATACCTAGTCCATATGAAACTTCGGACATATCATCATTGTCTTTGGTCAGTTGTAAGTCGCGAAATGAACAAGCCTCAAAAGCTGCTTGAATTAAAGCAGCTGCATGAGCTGATTTTCTAACAGCAGCAAGGGACCCTTTCAATGAGCAATGCTCATCTAATGCCCCATTAGATGGATCAACTTGAGCAGGAGTTTCAATAGCCCTTTCTGCTGCTGTAGTTGCGGAATCTTTTCCCACCACATTTTGGTTAACAGTCAATGAAGGCAGATGGGTGATCAAATCAGCTTCGGCCAGAATGGGGAATAGATACAAGGTACTATTATATATATATAGACACATACACATGCAATGGCTGAAAGCAATAAAAAACTGCTCTAACTGGTCTGCTTCAGTTATTACAAATGCTCTTAATGTTAAGGCCAGATTAAATTTGAATCAATTATGGTATCATGATACAAACACCAAAGAAAGCTACAATCCATGCAGCAAAAAGATTTCTGCTGGCATAAGGCTCAATATCCTTCTCTTCCTCGATCTGTCAGCGCTTGCTTCATTCCTTAGCATTAGCTTCCTTTGAAAGGAAAAAAAATAATAATAAAGGAAAAGAAATTAAAACAATGCTTCGGAATCTGGGTTTTCAACTAGATTACTGTTGATTTTTAAATTAATTATTAAAGTAATGTTATTTTGGTACATATTACTAAATTATTGTTATTTTGATTTGTGAAAAATTGTTAAACTGATCGATACATCCGGTTAGCGAATTGTATGAAAAATATAGGGCTTTAGTAAATCTTATGCGTATTTCTTCGTCAACATTGTTATTATTATAATGATATTATCGTTTTAATAATATTATTAGGATTATTATTATATTGATATTTTTTAATTATATTATTATGTTGTTTTTTAAATTAATAAAAGATAATATTATTATAAATATAATAATATTTTTTATTATTAAAAATTATTTTATTTATGATTAGTAACAATAAATTTATTTATTTAGATTGTAATCGTGTAAATTTTTTAAAATATTTAATTTAAATTGTAATCATCTAATTATTTTTTAAATTTAGGTTGTAATTATTAGTTGTAATTGTGTAATTATTCTTTAAATCCTAATTACAATATAAATTTAAAAAATAATTAAATGATTATAATTTAAATTAAATATTTTAAAATAATTACATGATTACAATCCAAATAAACAAATTTATTGTTATTAATAGTAAATAAAATAATTTTTTAATAATAAAAACTATTATTATGTTTATAATAATATTATCTTTTATTAATTTAGAAAAAATACCAACATAATGATAAACCTAATAATATTATTAAAAAACAGTTTCATTATAATAATAACATTAATGGACCAGGAAACGCATAAAATTTGCTAAAATTTATAATGAATCCTTTAAAAATACATCAGTTAATTTAACGATTTGTGGTAGGTCAAGATAATAATATTTTGATAATATATTTTAAAACAATATTAGTTTAATAATTAATTTAAAAATTAACAATACTTTGATCTTTGATCGAAAACGCTGAGAATCAAATCATAGAAAAGTATACAACATCTAGATGCATCAAATCAAGATTTTCATTTTTTCACGGCAAGATTTTTCAGCCGAACCAGTTCTGGCTTTTAGCCAATGGAGTATGAAGAAAGACAAATGATCAAATTAAATAAAAATTTCTTCCCCAACCTTGGCACAAACATGAATATAATGGACATCAGGGTTCTTCACAAGTACATCTTCCACTGAGCTTCCACTCTCCTCCAATGAAACAGGGGTTGTCAATTCCCTTCCTGGCCGTACACAACTTCCTTTTGATCTAACTTTAGCTGCACGATAGACAAGAGACTAAAAGCAGCATCTAAAGAGTGATTTGGCATTGTTACGTCAACTAGATTAAAAGCGCATCACATCATACATGCCAGGCTGCTATATAAGGAGGGTGAAACTAGTTTTCTACGATTCAAGGTCAGTTAATCGCATGGATCTTGTTCTTTATTCTGGTGTGTATGCTGTGGTGAGTCAGAAGCAGTTCGCATGTACATGAACAACCTTCGACCGGACATGGCGGTATATCTACAAGGTGTACGGCCCATCACCTTTGAAGAGCTTGCTTCCAAAGCCACAGATATAAAAAAATATATTACTCACATCGCCCGACGATCTAGGTTCGTTGATAAAGTGACTGATAAAGACGGATAGAACTCCTGAGAAGACACAGACAAAAGAAGCCTGTGTGGTGGAACCTTGAACTTCAGGTGCTACCTCAGATGGGAACATGAGACCAAGAAGAACTTCTAGCCAAGCCCCTTAAAATAAAAGTAAGCTCAAGCCGAATCTTCAATTGATGCCCACGCCAAACGAGATAACTCAGTTGGCTTAGGATTCGTAATGATCTGGAACATCGGTTCCAGTCTTCTTCTTTCCTCACCCGATTCCTTCCTTGGCTGTTATTTGCATATAACTAGCTAATGCTGCTGGGAATGCCCTTGGCGGATTCGCACTTCTCTTGGTAGAGTAACTTGCTTACAGTGCTTTAGGGCTCTCTCCAAACAAGGCGTCCATCGTGAATCCTGTAGGCTGAAGAAAGGAAGGAAGGGCTAATCTTTCGACGCTACGATCTCTCTTTTCTTATGAAATTTCTCGTTAGCGCGTAGTGGGAAAAGAAAGAGACAA
>JBBYHK010032166.1:0-52047 GCA_038382065.1 Adansonia grandidieri | reverse complement strand
TTTCCTTAAAGCTAGCAAAATATCTTGGGGAAAATTAAGTTTTCCAGATCTGGACTCTTGGTTAAACAAGCTCAAATCTTCTATTTTTGAAATGAAAATTGTCTTACAATTATTCCATAAATGTTTGTGCCTTTTTCTTGAGTCAAAACCTCGAGTGATATGATCAACGGGCTGTTTCATCATCCCAAACTACTCTGGGGCTATGCAAATGAGCTTGTGATGCACTCTTTCCCTTCAGTCATATATGTTCGAATGTCAATGACTCAGAGTTTGGACCCGTAGACATAAAAACTAAGAGATATCCCCTACTTTGCTTTGTCCCTTGCTGGCAGCACAACTATTGCAAATTGAAAAATCACTTTAAAATCCTAAACGATTTTTCATGAATATTTTGATATTTTTCTACCAAAGCATGTCGAATTATCTTTAAAATGATGTCTTATTCACCCCCGGATCGTTCCAGATGAGAGAGTTATGATTTTTCAAGTCTAAACTATCCAGAACCTCTAGAATCCGAACATGTATTCTGGTTGGGCCATTCAGGCCTACTACATGATTTTTCCAATTTTTTTGAACATTTTACCTAAAAGATTCATGAAATTCCCTTTTCAGAAAGGTATTGTTTGCAATTTTTTGATACCAAATAAGTCAGGGTGATTTTTCAAATTTTGACACACCTTGTCCCTCATATGCTCTACCAGCAGCACTATCAATTCGAACTTTAAAATTTATTCTCCCAAAAAGTGACTTTTGGGGTAGTGGGAATATTTTTAGGATGACCCTCATCGAGTAACTTTCTAATAGTATCTTGTCCACCCTCTAAATCCTTTGAACCAATTTAGAATAAATTCGGGAAGCAAGATAGCACGATGTTGTCCCCTGTTTTCAGTTATGGTCAAAATTGAGTTGTCTTCCCGAATTTCATCTCGAGACATTTGAATGTCTCTGTATCACCCTGATCAAAAATCGAGAACATGCTTTGACCTCCTATTGGTTCGTATCAAGGCACATACACATTTTACATCTTTACCATCCTCATTCAAAATAATTTCTTTGCCAAAAGTTGTCAAAACACGCACACATTTCCTAAATCACAAGGTTTTGTCAACTTAGTCTTTCTAACCTGACTTTATTAAAGAGTGTCAGATATGTCACTTTCAAGGATACTCGAACCCTGGCCTTCCGCGGGATACTCTAACCCCACTTTTCAAAATTGTTAAGATTAAAAGAATCCCCATTTATCAAAATTATTTGTCATTCACGGGGATACTTTAACCCCACCTTTCTGAAGGGATACTCCAACCCTGTCTTTCAACTACAATGACTTCTGTGAATATGTCAAACAAACCTTATTTAATCAAGAAATCCAGATGCATCTTGAAAAATTTGGTTATTCTTAGATAATCGATGCCAATAGCGAGATAAATTCCAATCGTCCACCCATTTTCTTTATCATTGCATTGAATGATCTAGGTTATGTTATTTCATTTATTCCCTTACTAACATGATTTCTTTGCGATGATCATTTGCATTCATGTTTTCAAAACATTTCCAAATAAAATTAAACGTAATATTCCACGTAAGTATCTCTTCAGTGCCCTAAGTGGAACATTCCATTTTCAAAGTAAAATCCGGAAGTTATTTTTATCGAAAATCTCTATATTCCCCATCTGTCTGGGGCGTATATGAGATTAAATCTTTTTCATGAAAACCTGGATTATTTCTACAAGATTCATGCATGAAAGGGGGTTATATCGAAATAATGACAAGTTAAGATCAAAAGAATCAAAACTGAGATAAGACATATCTAGTACGGTACTGATTTCGGGCTTCATGAAGAGGTTCGTACCTCATCGTGCGTAACCAACTCCCAAACCCAACGACAAATCATTTTACTACGTAGACCATGGGATCGATGTTTTAAGTTTCGTAACTCAAAACAAAGGTTTCAATAGGCATCCGATCATGCCTAACCCTAAATGATCGTGGTGACTCCAAGCGTTGGCCATTTCATGATGGTTATCCGAGACCAATAAGATGAGTGATTCGTCTTATAGTCCCCCTCACTGTATCATAAGTCAAGAATCTGTACATTCTCGTTCTCATCATATCGTGAAAGAAAAGTCTCGGTCAAGAAGACATTTTCAAGTCAGGAAAATATTTTAAGTCGTACGTACCCATAGATCCACAAGGATCCACCCTGGGGTATGTCGCAACAAGGACATGTAACACAAAATTAAGAGTTATTTGGATATTGTCCATTTAACTTGATAATTTCAAACATAATATAATTATAGGATATGACACAAAAATAACATGAATATTACACAAATAGAAAATTTTGTCCAAATATATTGTAAAACGAATTGTTGATATGTCAAAATTTTTTGTAAATATAATACATTGAATAATATTATTAGATAAAAAATAACATAAATACCAACAACAAGTAGCATAAAATTAAGAAATATTAAATAGCATCAATTAGAATTGATAATTTTGAACATTGAAAGGTTATATGACATGAATACAATATGAAAAATATAATTAAAACATGACACAATGCAACAAAAATGAACATGGCATGAATATATATACATGTTAAAATTTACATAAAATAAATTATTAATGTATCAAAATTTATATAAATATATAATATCTTAAATTCAATTATAATAAAAAATAACACAAAGTCGGCACCGAATAAAAAATAAAATATTACCTATAAAGTGTCACAAAATTAAAAAAAAAAAAGCAAACAAAAAGCAATATCTCAAAGAATTGCTTTAATATATAGAACTAACATGTTAACCTTGTTTTGCCTAGGATGGCTTGTTTTAATATTTTAGAAAAAAAATTAAAGCATAGATAATTGTATAATAATTTTCTATTAATTTTTTATTTGTGTGTTTATCGTAAAAGTGAAATTTTTATAAATAATTATTTTAAAAAAATTTAAAATTTCTATATCTTAATATATTATAAAATAAATATAATCATATGACATGACAAAAATAGATAGACATGTTAAAATATATACAAACTAAATTATTAATATATTAAAATTTATATAAATATATAACTACCTAGTTATGATTATAGCATAAAAAAGTAAATATGAAATTACAAACTCCGACACGATGACTTGCGCCACATTGAAAATTATTTAAAGAGTGTCAATTAGACATGAAAATTTCGAATATAAAAAGGCTATACGAAATGAATACATGAAATAAATAATTAAGACATGACACAATACAAAAATAATATGAATAAGATATGAATATATAAATATATCAAAATCTACACAAAACGAATTATTAACGTATAAAAATTTATATAAATATATAATATCTTAAAAAAATTATAATCATATGAAAAAATAATGCGAACACTAAAACACATGGTATGAAATTGTGAATTACTTGAATAGTGTCGTCAGACTTAACAATTTCAAATATAATACGATTAAATGATACAAACAAAAATTAATGAAAATATGACACAACACAAAAATGAATGCGATATGAATATACAAACTATCAAAATCTAGGTAAAATAAATTATTAACATATCAAAATTAATATAAATATATAATACCTTAAATTCAATTATAACTCAAAAAATGACACGAACATGATATAAATATATAAAAAATCCACAAAATTGAAAAAAGGGCAAAGGAAGTAATACCATGAATTCAGATTTAGGGAATTGCTTTAGTCTATTTTTTTTTCAATTTAGAGACGTTATTGGTGTATCTGTACCATGTTTTAATCGTTTTAAGATATTTTTATATAAATTTTGATACATTACTAATTCATATTATATAGATTTTGAGACATGCATTTGTTTTGTCTTTTTCGTGTTGATTTTTTGTTGTACCTTAATTCTTTTTTATGTCATGTTCATGTCGTCTAATTTTAATTCTAAATGTTAAAAAAATATTTTTTATTTATTATAATAACTTTGTAATATCCCACAAAATTGAAGAAACAAAGGATGCCAAGTATCAATTTAATATTAAATTAATTTATGATTCTCCACAAAATTGAAAAAAAAAAAGAAAAAAAAGAGAGATGCCAAGTGTCAATTCAATATTAAATTTCTTGGGATAACTTTAATATAATGTTATAGATTTCCTATGATTTCAAACAATTTTCCAGACTCCAATCCAACCTTCTAAAAGAGCAATGTAGGTAAATGAATGAAATTTATTTATTATCATTTGGATTGCACAAGTTCTTGTTTAGCTTCAAGCTCCAAGACAACCGATGGCCGACTGCAACTTCCTTTTTCATGCCTCGATGTTCTTGTTTAACGAGATTGAGTGCTCAAATATTTATTATAACTATACCGTATAATATATGTGTATGTATGAATGTGGAAAAAAACTTTTAACTGATAAAAAAATGCATTTCCGTTCGTCAAATTTCTAAATAAAAAAGTTTAAATTGCTGTCATTAGAATATAATTTTTTTTTTTTTTGGTGTTGACTTTAGATGACATGTTTATTTATCAAACAAAGGTAAAATTAATTAAAAAGTTGATGAATAATTAAATCTCAATCAAAATATATGGCA
The DNA here is from genome assembly GCA_038382065.1 of Adansonia grandidieri. Classification (NCBI taxonomy): domain Eukaryota; kingdom Viridiplantae; phylum Streptophyta; class Magnoliopsida; order Malvales; family Malvaceae; genus Adansonia; species Adansonia grandidieri. The sequence continues at coordinate 47,464 of JBBYHK010032166.1, read as the reverse complement.
AGTAATTTTGTTTTAAAATTAGTTTAGATTGGTTTAGAAATGAAAGAGATATATGCTCACATATTTTTGTTGATTAATTTTTGGGATAAAGATTCTTAGATAACACTTAAGCGATTAATTTATTAAATAATTATAAAGCTAATTACAGTTCGAGAGTAATTTAATCTCCTGCCATTATATATAGTGTTAAATTATGGTACTTTTTAATATCATCTTACTTGCACAAAAGTTTGACAAGTAAATTATTTATTTATTTATATGTTTTATAAATCTGTTTGAAACTACTTAGACTACATGCTTATCCATTTTTTATGTGGCAACTAAGAGTTATTTGAGTCATTTATTCAAGCAATTTATACAATAAAAGGTGATAATTTTCAGCAAGGGTTTTTATATTCATTTATTTCAATGAATATTGCATATACATGTTTTAATTTTTATTTTTTATAGTCACAAGTTTTGAAGTTAAAAGCATTACTTGAGTTTGCTAAATAAATCTTTCTAATTGGACTGTAATTTTGTATCTCCCGCAATTCATAAAATGTTTTTGCACTAACAGATTCAAGAATAGTTAGGCTTTTTATTAATTTAATTTATTTAGAAGAAACTTCTGATTTTAAATTATGATTTTCTTTTAATATGTGATTTTTCAATTTAATGCGAATTGGGTTTTTATAGTATTAAAAGATGAAAACTGTTAAATCATTTATTTATTAAGTTTATAATTACAACTTTGAAATATACTAATTATACATATTGCAAAATATACATATTCAAGTGCGAGGCATGTGATCATGTATATTTCACACCAAGATCAAACGTGAAATAAACCAAACACACAAGGAATAATATTTAATGTTGCTTTTCCTCATAATCTTTGGCCAAGAGAGAAAAAACATTATAAACATAGAGGTTACAACCAGTACAAAACACCAATAAATAAACACTAAAGCGGAGTCTCAAAACAAATTTAGTCTCCATGCTCACTAGTGTTTAAACCTATAGAATATCCTTTATTCCATGTAATTTTGTGTTTTCTCTAATTCTTCCTTACATTCTGCAACTTTGTGAAACCCTCGTTGAAAACCCACATTTTACATAGAGATCACAGAAAGATTACATTTAATCTCATTATGTTAAAGGCCAAGATTGCTCAATATGTGAGTGGTACGGGAATCACCCCGTTAGATTCCATTGTCCAGACTTTTACTAGCTCAGGGTATGCCAACTAGAGTAATTGGGAGTTGCCACCCGAGTTGCAGTGGAAATTGAGAATAGATTATATGCTTCAAGGCCACAAGTCTTTCTTTATCAAAGAACCAAAGAACTTGATTAGGAGATTTAGGTGCGGAATATAGACGGAATCAGAGCTTCTACCCTCACTTGAGTTAAGCCATGCCTTTACCATTCAACTTTAAATACGGCTCCATTAGGCTTTTAAATTAAGTACTAGAGCTTATCATTGACTTAATGTCATGCATATATGTACAATTAAATGTCTCGTATTGTCACAGATTCATCTAAAGGTATATAGGAGGCTGGTAGCTTTAGGTGATATATTGACCATTAAATCATGCAATCAGTAGTTTAAAACATACGTACACTCTAATACAAGTAGGTGGCGTGAAACAACGAATCTTTACTATTTCATTCAAAAACGGACCAAATGTCCCTGGTTTATACGACAAGCAAATCCCTAAAACGCCTCATGGGATATTAAACAAACCTATCCATTCCAAATGACATATTGAAATAAGCTATTATCATGCTCTTAAATGATATGGTTGAAATGATCCCCAATGATGTTTCTAAATGACATAGTCGAAACGATGATCAATCATACTATTAAATTACAAACGTGGAACAAAATAATCAATTATCCTTGAATCTTACATCAATCAATTCTTCATTCACTATAAGATAATATGCATTGTAGCATAAAACATAATCCCAACATAAGATTCTAAAAGATATGCCTTCGAATGCTACCCCAACATTATACTTCATCTACATGGCATATTATAATCCTAAACATAGGCATGTAATCATGCATAGATACGGCTACGTGATGACTATTCATGGACATGTGTCACATGCTTATTGTTTGTGATACGAGAGTAACTCCTATCGGTATGTTAAGAGTCACTAATTAATATTTTATATACCGAAAGTCAAGACCGATTTTCAAGCTAAAGTCTTTTTTTTTCTATTGAAGAATTTGGTTCAAAGATTTGGGCGCATGCTTAGAGGAATATAAGCTTGTAACTCTGCCTGAGATAAACACAACTTCTAATCCATCACTTATAATCTTGTATTATATTATTTTATTACCTTCTGAATCCTAATGCAAAATTTTAGTTTTATATGAATATTTGGATGTCTGATGTTGTCGTCTATTTATCTAAAAGGATTCAGGTAGATTGATAATTTTAAATACTCTTAAAACCATTGAGCATGATGCAAACATATAGTTATAACTTCACAATATAATGATTATACCATAAATAGAATGAAAGAATAAACACGGCATAAAAATATAAGTAAATAATAAACACTATAAAATTTAAAGGAATTGAAGAAGATAAATAATCGTCTTCAAAAGATAAAAAATCGTTCTTAAAAATTATCATCTAAAACTGTATTCTTAAAATATTTTAAGATAAATCTATGCAAATTGTCTCCTAACCCCAAGAGCTGTGAGGATGACATTCGTCCCAAAAGCTTTGGGGAATGAAAATCGTCCCCAAATTCATAAAAGATACCAAAAGTTTTTAGGGATGTTTTTCATCCCTAAATAAACATTATTTGGGGTTGTGCAATATCTGCAAAAGTAACGAATTGTAGACAACTAACGTCCCTAAAATGAAAATTAGATAGGCTTAGTCAATTCATTTTTAAAGGACATTGACATCGTCAATATGCATTGGGTTGACTCACGTCTCTGAAAATGGTCAAGCAGAGCATTTCAAGACATTAACCATTCTTTTTGCCTTTTTCTTTTTTTGTTTATTTAACAGTAAACTACTATAAATTTATATCTAATAATACAAATCAATAAACAAAAAGAAAAGCTAATTATCTTCATTTAAAATAATCAAATCATAAACATAAAATTAAAAAAAAAAAACTACAATAATAAAATCTACTAAAATTTAAAATATTATGACTATTCAAATTAGTGTCTACAAATTAATTTTCTATTTAAAATAAAAATTTCTAAGATTCTCCTCACGATCAAGTATCAGCCATACCCTAAAAATTCAAATAAAAAAAATTGAAATTAAAAACACTATCATGAAAATCAAATATACCAACACTCAAGTGATTTTGAGTATAAAGAAGGGCACAGTGGAAAGTGAAAACTCGAGTGCACAGATTGTTAGGTGCCTAAATGCTTTTAAGACAGGATAGAAAGTATACAAACTATCTACCGTAGCTTTACAAGGTCAGCAGTTATATAGGCAATGAACGCTGCAAGGCCACTATACTAAACATTGCATTTTGAACTCCCCATCAAAAGCGAAAGATTTAACAACAAAAGCTCTACTTTCCTTACAGTCTTCAACATTTTGACATAGATTTCCATAGTTCAGTAAAAATTTTTCGATCAGGTCCTAATTTTTATGTGTTTGCATTCGATGAAAATGAAAATGATATAAGCATCAATAGCTTAGTAGCAAAGGCTCGAGCAGTTTCTTACCTCTGGTCGAAAAAGAGTCGACAACTGCAGTTTACTCAATAAAAAGCTAGCAGGCAGCTGAGGATCTCAACAGAACAATCAAGTAAATGGACAAACATGACCGAGCAACACTTTTTTTTTGAAACTCAATGAACAATAAATTTAAAGCATATATGAGTAGAATCCACCTCCTTTTTCTTTCTTTAAGTTTTAGATTATCAGAGTTGTAATCGTGTCTGTTTGGCACAAATGCTGTTATGGAAAATGATTTTTCCAACAGACATTGCATGCGACCAAGAAGACACCAACACGATTTTCCCTGTCACAATCCCTCTTTTGAGCGTCTTATTCACTTAATAAGACATTATTAAGTAAATAATACATGAAACAAAAAAAATCCTATCTGATCGTTCAGGTTGAAAATTTGTAAAGAGTTACTAATTATCTCCAAACTTGGTCTTGAACCTAAGCCAGCATCATAACACGGGCATAAATTTCAAGCTAAGATACAACAGCAAATTACGCAATAAATTATATAGTTCAGATCTAGCAATATACTCCACCAAAAAAAAAAAAATCCTTCTAGGTTCCATGTGGCACTAACGTGCAAATTTGCATTCATGAATGAATGAAGGTGCAACTTACCACATGCTTCCCCCTTGTAGGGTAACAAGACTTGACTGCAGCTTCATAAAACCTGCCATTTGCCGCAATAAGATACAATTAGTAGAGTACCTTCATTATTAGATTGTTCAAAATTGTGATCAATCAAACAAGACGGTAAATTTTTAAAAAACTATTTTCCACTTTTTTCAAAGGAAACTAAAATAACAATGAAAGTTCGAAAAATCAAAGCAGATGATCATTAATGTCATAAGGCTACTTTGGCATTTTCTTGCTCAATTATAAACATATGTCGATCTTTAATTCACATTTGAGCTCCTACGATAAGGGACAGCTTAAAATAGTATACATGCTCCCCAAACATCTCTGCCAAGCTAAGGAACTAAATGTGGCCCGTTGGTCACAGGTGGATCCTGTAAAAAAGATGTCATAATCATATTACATCCGCCAGAATTTTCTCGACTTCTAACTTTCGATAATTACAACAACTCTCAAGAGAGAATATAAACTTGACAAGGCCGTAATCTTATAAAAACTGAGTGCAAGTGACCTCTCTTAAAAAAAAAAAAAAAAAAAACACTAACATCACATACCTATAAGGTAATAGCCGATCTTGTTGTACGGTAAATCTTCTAGAATAGGTATAATCTCATATCAGATATTCTCAGTTATTAAAGTCAGTCTTCCAGCAGAGCGAAATAAGCAGGGCAATAGAAATAAGTAGATTTAAATTCAATCAAACCAACTAAGAAGCCGCAATAGTTATTCATGGAGGACTTATGCTAAATATTGCAAGCGTACCTGATTTGGAGTTGTTTCGATCACGAGTTTCTTTAGTTCCTTGTCCACTCCCACTTTTAAGATCAAGGGAATTTCATACCTATAAAACCAATACAAAAGTAGTAAGACAAAGAATGAATAAACACCGTAGTCAAGTCCATCTAGAAATATTAACGACATACTTCATTACATGCAAAATTCACAGTGTTTAAGTTCTTTTTAAATTCAGAAATCTAAAGGTGGTAAAAAGTGTAAGAACAGAGGTCAAACAAGTGATTCAATAAAACAAGAGATGGAAAGCAAGCAAGAATGAATTATTAAATAACATTGTAAGTTTCTTATGCATGTATCAGCTACGACCAAAACAAAAATATTATTAGTGAAACGGTTCTCAATGTACATAGGCTATTTCATACGCAACTATGTTCAATGTAACTAGGCTATTTCACATGCAACAAAACATAGCATAAAGTTAAAAACTCAAATCTATATTAATACATATTGAATGTATAGATATCCCATTTTGTCTGGGCCATCATTTGAGACATCCAATGTTGCTTTTCGAATATCATCAGGGGGCCATCATTTGAGACATCCAAGGTTGCTTTTCAAATATCATCAAGGTCATTAGGATAAGCATGGATCAATTCCCCATCATTCCCGGTTCAAATAGGAGGTATGGAGAGTTAAAGGTGTGTAAATTTCACATTTTTCATGTATGTATCAATACATGATCTTCATGTATCGATATAGGGCCTCCACATCATCAAATTTCAAAATTTCACATGTTGGATTCATACAAATGGGGCTTGTATTGATACATTTGCTTTATGCATCTATATATTGGCTAAATGTATCAATACAAGACTTGGCAGTAGCTAAAATTTGATTTTTGGACAAGGTGTATCAATACATAAGTAATTGTCTCGATATGATCTTCATTGTATCGATACATTTTGGATTTTTTTGCCCAGATTTATCGATACAATTTGTAGTGCATTGAAACATTCAGGCATTTTTTCCCAGTTCATGATATTTTTCAACCTTTGCACCATTGATCTAAAAATTCGATTTAAACACATTTTTGGCATTAAGAATGAAAATTCGTGTTAGGCCTTAACTTTGAACTTATGATTCAGTTTTAGCAAATTTTGAGGCCCAAATTAACTTAAAAATGTGACATTTTTATGTTTTTAATGGTTTGTTTCAAGGGCAAAGTTGGCTCTTTTTCATCTGTAAACTTTACTAATAGCTCTATTCTACTACTCAAATCATGTTAGCTAATTGGATTTTGGCTAGCTGAGCATAGTACTCTGGGTTGCCCCCATGGTACATTGAGGAAATTCAAGATTGCCTTTGCTTTTGGCCTTCAAATCTTTGCTAATCACTTGCTTACAAAATAGCCAACTTTGGTTTAGTAAAGGACAAGGCACAAAAACACTCCTAAAAGCACTATTCCATTACACTCTACCTCTTAAACAAAACTTCATTCCCATAGCTCCTCCAAACCCCTATAAAAAAAACTCCAAAAACTTACTTTTTCACTTATTGCATCCTTAAAACTCCTCTCCATCAACATTATAACCAAAAAGCTTATTCTTTTCATCCTTTTCTTACTAAACAAAAAGAAAAAAAAAAAGGAAGGGAAAGTGAGCTCAAAGCTGCTGCTCAAAGGAAAGTCTAAAGTTTTGGCTTATTGGTATGTTTTCTTCATTTCTTTATATTTATTGTTAGGTTTTCATCATCTCCATCACTTTAGTAAGCCAAAAATTCATGTAACAATGACTCTTTTCTAGGAAAGCTCATGCATTTTGTAGCCTTGAATATGGTATATTTAGGATCTTTCATGCTTTATTGACCCCTCTAGCATGTTTCTTTGTTTCCATGTGCTTAGCTCTTCTTGAAAATATGTTTTGATGTTGCCATGAAATTCGAGCCAGTTGTTCATCTTTATTTAAGCATGTTCATAAACTTTACATGGCATAAATCTTGTATCATTCATGAAACTCATATGTTTATGCATTCCATTGTCATTTTATTGCATTTTTGTTACTAATATCATGTCAAAAAATGCCATCTTTCCATGTCTAAGCATGTTATCCATGCCCATACATATGAATGTGATCTTTGGTCCATCTCATGTTTGTCAAAATGCTTGTTTGTTTGTTGTTAAAATCTAATTTTCTAAAAACTTCCCCAAGTTAAGGGAAGCTAGAAGGTCAAAGGGAAGCTTTTCATGCTAATCTTTGTAAGTTTCCACCATCTTTGCCACAATCTTCTTGATATTTTTATTGGCTACTTCTACCGCTTTATTCATCATCAGATGATATGTCACTGAATTATGATGAAAGATCTTGAGTTTGATACACACCACTATTATCTATTTATTATTCAAGTTAATGGCATTGTCCATTATAATCTTCTCGAGGATTCCAAATCAGCAAATGATATTAGTCTTTAGAAATTTTATCATCGTTGACTTTGTTACGTTTGCATAAGAAATAGCTTCAACCCAATTGGTGAAATAGTTTATAGCCACCGAAATTAAACAATAACAGTTTGAAGCTATAAGGGAAATTGGCCCAATAACATCTATGCCTTATATAGAGAAGGGCCATGGAGCAGTTATAACATGCAATGATGAAGGCGGTATGTGGATCTTGTCTACATAGACTTAGCATGGTTGATATTTTTGGGCATACTTAATACAATTACCTTTCATAATCATCCAAAAGTAGCCCAACCTCATGATTGTCTCACCACTTTATACCTATTGGCATGAATCCCATAAACCCCTTCAAGTACTTCTTCTAAAATTCTCTGTGTTTCAAGAGTATCCATACACCTTAGTAACCTTTGATCATAATGTTTCTTATAGAGGATCTCTCTATCCAAGACAAACTCTTTACTAATCTCCTTAATGTCTTTTTGTCATTTTCAGAGGCATTATTTTGGGTATTCTCGATATTTGAGGTATCTTTTGATATCATAATACCATAGACAGCCATCTGGTTCTGCTTCAACATTATGGCAATGTGCGGGGGACTTTTATAAACTTATCTGGATTGAGATTACTTTTTTTTTCTCATTTACTTTAAACATCAAGGCAAGAGTGGCTAGAGCATCTGCCATTTTATTCTCATCTCAAGGCAAATAAATGAAATCCCTTTGCTTGAACTCTTCTAATAATTTGAGAATCAATTTTTTATACCGTGCCAACCTCGAATCTTGAGTTTCCTATTCCTCACATAGTTGATAAATTACCAAAGTTGAATCTTTATAGACCTTCAACACTTTAACATTTCTTTTAACAACTGCACGAAGCCCCATAATGCATGTCTCAAATTCTGCCACATTAGTTGTATAATTAAAATCTAACTTGGCAGTAAAAAGATAATAGTCTTCTTACAAAGATGTCAAAATTGCCCCAATTCTATGGCCTAAAACGTTTAATGCTCCATCAAAGAATATCTTCCATATTGGTTCTTCTAATTCATTACCTTCTTTTTTAACAAAGATATCTATCAAATTTTCATCAGCAAAGTCAAAATCTAAAGGCTGATAACCATCAAGGGTCGGGCTTGTTATGAATTCAGCAATGGCACTTCTTTTAATAGCTTTTTGGCTTCTGTAAACTAGATCATATTTTGATAATAAGACCTACCATCTTACTATTCTCCCAGAAAATACTGGAGTTTCAAAAAGATACTTGATCAGATCTATCTTTTTGATTAACCAAGTAATATGATACAACATATATTGCCTGAGCCTTTTTATAGTCTAAACTAAAGTACAACATATTTTCTCTATTTAGGAATAACGTACCCGATATTCCAAAAATTTCTTACTGAGGTAATAAATTGTCATTTCTTTCTTGTTGATCTCATCATGCTACCCCATCAAACATCTTATTGTCCTCTCAAACACCATGGATACAATATGAGAGGGTAACCTAGAACAGGTGGCACTAAAATGGAAGGATTTTCCAGATATTGTTTCATCTTTTTGAATGCCATTTGGCAATCCTCATCCCATTCTCCTAGATTATGTTTTCGAAGAAGCCAAAAAATTAGATCATATTTGTCCATGAGTTAGGAAATGAAAAGGGTAATGTAATTCAATCTTCCAAAGAAGCTTCTCACTTCTTTTTGAGTGCATCAAGGTGGCAGCTCCCGAATGGCTCTAATCTTATTAGGATCAACCTTAATCCTTTTTTCACTCACAATGAAGCCCAATAGCTTTCCTGATCTTGCACTCAAAGTACATTTTGTCGGATTCAACTTTAATTGATATTTTCTTATTTTTAAATAACTTTTGCAAATTGTGACATACTTCTCCTTTTAGGGCGACTTAACAATCGTATCATCCACATATACTTCAATCTTTTTATGTATCATATCGTGGAATAAGGTGACCATTGCTCTTCCATAAGTTGCCTCAACATTTTTTAACCTAAACGACATCATTTTATAACAAAAAATGCCTTAAATAGTGACAAATATGGTTTTTTTTTCCATATCTTTGGGTGCCATTTGAATCTAATTACAACACAAGAATCCATCCATAAATGAAAACAGACAGTTCTTTGTTGTATTATCAACCAGTGTGTCAATATAAAGGAGAGGGAAATTATCCTTTAGACTTGCTCAATTCAAATCTCAATAATCTACACACATTTTGACTTCTCTATTTTTTTTATGTACCGAGACAATATTAGTAGTCCATCCTAGATACTTTGCTACTTTAAGAAATCTGGTATCAAACTATTTCTTAACTTCTTCTTTAATTTCAACAACATTTTAGGCTTTATCCTCCTCAAGTTTTGCTGAATCGGCTTGCATCTTGGTTTTAAAAGTAACTTATGCACCATTATTTTTGGATCCAAACTCAGCATATCCTGATATAACCATGCAAAAACATCATAAAACTCCTAAAGTAAACTTATCACCTCTTCTTAAGTGGTAGGCATGATAAGAGTTCCTATGCTAACCTCTTAATAGTTATCATTATCCCTTAAGCTTAAAACCTCTGTGGGTTCTTCGTGGGGTATTATTTGCCTATCTTTTTGCACAATTAATTTCATCAAATCAGGAGGCAGAGTGTAATCATCAACGTCTTCCTTGGGATCATCCTCGTTCAAGCAAATAGACTATTCAAAATACCATTTTTTTATCAAAAAATTTGTAAAAAAATAAAAAACAAGAATAGGCAAACAAAAATATCGGGTGATTCATGTACGTGTATGTAGAAGAAAAAGATAATATTGGTATGAAAGAAATTGAATATACATAAAAAGTTCATGCATTTAAATTCTAAAAATGATGATATGAAATTTTTAACCCTTTTAAAAAAAGATCTTCCTATGTTTCGGTCTAAAACAAACAAAGAGAGTTCTTAAAATTACTTTAGATCAAGCATAAACACTATAATTCTCTCGATAATGGTCTAATTTGTCTAAACATATCTAGGAAGATAGGGATGGATTCCATGATTATCCTTACTTTTCATCACTTGGCTTGCTTGAAAATTCTTAAATGCTGGAATGATTATCGTCACATCATCCTTCATTTTTTTCCTTTAGTGATTGGATAATGATCCCTCTATAACATAAAATTTCTCTTAAAGAATGGTAAAGAGCTGATCCTAACTCAAATTTTTTTATCTGGCTCTCTTCTTCGACTTTTTCTTCTAATTTCATTCGACCTTAAAACCCAATCCATGCTTCTCTCTTTTTTTATTCTCTTGAATAGATTGACTTATCCCTTGTAGATATTTTCCAAGCCTTTTTCTTATTCAGGCACTTTTCCCCACTATAAGTTTCAAGCCCATGCAAGTGCTTTTAGAGAGCTGAGGCTTTGGAAGTGGATATCCTTCCATAATAGAAGTAGCATTGATAATTTCAAATACCCTAAACGAGCACTCCTTTACTTTAGCATTGACTTCAAAATATAGTGCTTCAATTAAAGTCATGGCTATTATATCCTCCCCCTTGATATGTTAGCCAATTTATCATCCACTACAAATTTGACTTTTGGATGAAAGAATGATGTTATAATATCAATAGAGTGGATCCAGGTTCATTCCAGTAAACAATCATATTCGAGGATGATGTCCAATACATGAAGCTTGACTTCAAAGAGACATGGACCAATATTCAATGTATTAAAATAGTCATTCTAATTTCTCTTTTCATTCCATCAAAGGCTTTAACCACCATTTAGCTATGCTTAATCTGGCTAGAATTTATAGGCAAATGAGATAAAGTAATCAATGTCATCACATTTAAAGCTGACCTATTATCAATAAGCACCTTAAGCAATGTTGCCTTATTACAGTAAGTCATTATATGAAGAGCTCTTGTAGAGGTAGTTCCTCATGGTGTAATTTCATCATCGCTGAAGCAAATGAAATTATCAGCAACAATATTATTCTCCCAGTGATCTACTTATTGATTGAAATATCTTATGGCCAATAAGCCTAATTAAGTACTTTTAACAGAGCATTTTGATGTGCTTCTAAACTAAGCAACAAGGCTAACAAAGAAATTTTTGCTAGCTATTACAATATTGTACTCATTATGCTTTATGAACTTTGGAAATTCAATAGCCTATTTTTCCTTAACAAATAACTTCTGTATGAAATTTTATTTCTTTTTTGTCCATCATTCTTTGAATTAAAGTTATAAAATATGAGCAATTTTGTAAGTTATGCCAATGAGTGGCATGAAACTTGCAAAAATTTAAGCAAAAATTAGATTGGCAGTTAACATATTTATGATTCTGACTAAGGATTCGACCTTCAGTCAAAATCGCCTAAAATTTTTCCATTGAGGTCTTGGCCTCTTTGACATCCTTTTTCAATGATCATTCTTTCTTAATGATTAAGGCATTAACACTAGGTTCAGGATGATTTGGTAGAGGATTTACCGTGACACGAGGTCCAAGGGTATTGTCGAATTCAAAAGCCTTTTTTTCCAAAAGACTTTAGACCTTTCTCTTAAAAATGGGTAATTTTCAATTGAATAACCTGGTACTATGTGATATTCATAGTAAACATTTGGGTCATACCAAGCTGGAAAGTTGCCCTTATATGGTTTAGTAAAAAGCAAAACTATTGATCGAGCATCCAAAAGCTTATTAAATATTTCTTTATAAGAATAAAGTAGAGGTTTGTAGTGAGGTCAGGGCTGATTAGTTCTTTAGGTAGATTGGTTAGTATTCGGTCTTGTTTGGTTTTTAGAAGGAATTAGGGTGGTAGTTTGTAGTGTTGATGAAATAAAAGCTCAGGATGGATTGAAAGAATATGTGCTTTGGGATTATTGTCCTTGGTTTCGATAAGAAGGATGAAGTTCCTGACAAAATGATTGGCTGGAATAATTGATAGATGAAGCTTTTTCATTTTTTTTGCCAAATCTAATCTTCTTTGCAATAGAAGATTCACCAACCACAATCTTCCTAGTTTTTGTAAAAACTTTAATCGTTTCTCTAGAAATGACGAGGTCAGAGAAATTCTTAGTTGCATTCCCTACTGGGTTGCCATAGTAGGGAGGACATAATGTATCTACAAATAGCATGGTTTTCTTTTTAATTAATGGATGTTGCATATAAGAAACCACATCTCTCTATCTTTGGGCATACTTTTTGAAGGATTTTGTGGGCCTTTTCTCCATATTCTGAAGAGTTATTCTACACCCACTCAACATTTATATTGTTGCAAAAATGCATTGGCTAGATTAGACCAGCATTGGATTTGATTATGAGTTAAACTTTTATAGCAGTTTAATGCCAAGCTTGTCAAGCTTTCTTAAAGGTAATGGATAAGAAGCTTATCACATAAGAATATTCGGCATTTGTCAAATAAACATCTTAATATGGGCTTAAAAAGAAGTGGTGCCCTTGTATTTCTCAAACTTTGACATCTTGAATTTTGACGGAATGACCAAATTTGGTACCAAACTAAAGTCCTTAACAGCTGCATTGATATAAAGATTATCCTTTTCTATGGCCTTAAGTTTCCTTTCAAGAAGCTATAATTTTTTTCAATTTCCACTTTGATTTTGCCTTTCTTGTAATATTTTTCTTTTTCATCAAGAGTAGGGGTCATTGATTCTTGTCGTCCAAGTATAGCTCTTATATTTTCCCCTAGCAATAGAGCATTGAGGTTGATAACAGTGATTAAGAGTGGTGTAGTTCAAAAGACATTTTATGTGTTTAAGGTTTATGTTTCTTGAGCTTGTACTGGTGATGTTTCAAGCTGAGCCCCTCGGATGTCCCAATAGGAATGCCAATAGTACCTTTCGATTACTGGCAAGCTAACTCTCTTTCCATAAGCAATTCCATTAATCTTGTGATTGGGCTTGCAATTCTTCTTGTCTTTAATTCACGACCTTTTCATATTGCCACTGACTTTCTTCAATCTTTATAGTCTTACTAATTGATCTTCAGCCCTTTTTCTTGCTCTAGATCGAGTATAATAACGATGGTGGGTGGTTATTTAGTGGCTCCTTTTGAATTAGCAATGTTGAAACCTTAACAAATCCAGATTTCCTCGAGTTAGATTTTATTTATGAATTGGTGAAATTAATAGTTATGTGCAAGTATGCTTATGTATGATGCATGGTATGAATGAATGCACTTAAAAGGGTAGTTGCTTTAATAAAAGATTCCAAACTTAAAAATTTTCATTAACTTTATGAGAAACTACATATTGATCATATGGGGTTACATCTAAAGAAAGTCCTAAGTTGATCATATTGTTACTGATTCCTCTAAAAACTGAAGTACAATATGCCTGTGTTCTCGTTCGGGTTTAATATGTGTCTATAGGACTTTAATTCTTCTATAATCTTTCTTGCTTGGATAATAGCTTAATTAATCTGCTCTATGAGATAGTCAAGGTACATCTGTCAGCCTTCACACTTGGCTTACCATCTTCAACACTTGACTTCAGCCTACCATAACTTGTCATCCCAATATGCATCCCTATCCTAATAAGCTAGCATCAAAGCTTGAATATCTTTTCCTTTCCATTGTAATTCCAATCCCATCTTTGCAACAGTGATTGTAAGGGCTTGTCTTTCTTCAAACAACTAAGATGCTCTTTCCCATTCTTGTCCTAGAACAGTTCAAAGTCATCCATTCTATTCAATAGACTTCCTGGAGATGAGTATCTACATGTTTTTTTCTTTCTTTTTCAAAAACTGCCCCTCTAACTTCTCCTTCTAATGCTTGGGATTTTTGGTGTTCTAATTCCTCACAAAGCTTACCCATTTCTTACATCATCCCTTTAAAAGTCCTGCTGAAGCCCTTAAATATCCCTATAAGCGTTAGTTTTTTTTTGTTTTGCTCAATCCAATCATTCTTTATTATATTAAACTTTTCCTCCTTTGTCTCCACTTCTTTCCCTTTCCCTTCCATCTACATCCTCAAATAAGCAACTTCTTCTTGAAGTATTCTACTCCCCTTATTCATTTTTTTCTATTCTCTAGCAGCTTCTTCCTTAACCAAATAACCTCAGAAGGCATGATAAGTCTTAGGCGAATATATACTTGAAGAGTGACCCTATCCATGCTGGGAATAATCAAGTCAAGCATCATAGCTTGGCATCATCTGATCTGTATACGCATGCTACTTGGACTCATGTCTCTTCTTCCAATTCAAAGCAGCTGCCTAAAGTGTTTTCTTATAATTCTCACCTTGATATACTAGATCAATACTAGCTATAGCTAAAGTCATAAGAATGAACTACCATGAGCCATACTGTCCCTGAGCCAATAAAGGTGCATACCCTGTAGTGCTATTTATACCAAGTAAAGGCATCAATAAACATAGGGTTTTGACGAAAACTAAGATGCTTTTGAGGTTATATCATCATGAGACAAATTCTTAAATATTTGAACCCATTCTTAGTCCTTGATTAGAACAATTATTTTTTAATAAACTCTTGAAGAGGCATATAATAGGAGAAATAGGGTTTGACCTTCTCGATGTTGTCACCCTAGAAATGGCTTCGACCTTAAATATACAATAGCAAAGCACTCCTATAGAATTTACCTTGACCTCATTTTCAGCATGTGTTCAGTGCTCAGATCATTTCTACTAGAATGATTGGGGTCGAATACATGTTTCTTTCTAACCAACTGAACAAGTCTACAGCTGTAGCTTCTACATGCCCTAATATTTTCAAGAAGAAAACCAAACCATATATGCCCAAAGCGAAAGCATCACAGGCCTTTTCAATGTTAAAGTGTTTTTGAGTGTATTCCTTCAGAAACTGCCATGAAATAACACTAGTGTTCCCCTTCTATTTGATAAAATGGCAACTTGTCTTTAAGTCTATATCAAGAATTTTTGGTCAATTTCTTAAGAAAGGTAGCTAGATTGCATTCCTTGTAATAGATGGTCTTTGTCTCTAAGGATCCAAGTTTGAGTAAGGTTGAGATCTCTTCCATAGTTAAAGTCATGTCAGGCTGATTAAATAAAACATAGTGAAATAATGGATCCCAAAACTCAATCATGGCTTGAACTAACTGTTCATCAAATTGTATTTTAATGAGAAGTGCAATTTGCCCATTTTTCTCAATAAATTAGGTTTGCTCAGTGTTTTTTTATTGATCCATATCTTTACCAATTCTCTTAGATTATTCTGATGGAGATCTAGGTATGTAATTTTTAGCAATTTTGACACATAACTTTTCAGTATGCAATCCCTATATTTTTCCTGATTGA
This sequence comes from Adansonia grandidieri, assembly GCA_038382065.1. Classification (NCBI taxonomy): domain Eukaryota; kingdom Viridiplantae; phylum Streptophyta; class Magnoliopsida; order Malvales; family Malvaceae; genus Adansonia; species Adansonia grandidieri. The sequence goes on along the minus strand of JBBYHK010032166.1, from coordinate 31,654 downwards.
ACTCTAACACAGAAAAAACTTCTTTGAAATCTCTAGAAATAGTCATTGCATGTGCTCATTCGACTATAAAGTTAAATGAAAATTGCTCTAAGTTGAAATTTTATGTTAAAGCAAACGTCCCTATATGCATATGAGGAAAAATGCATCAAAAAAAAGAAAAAAAAAACTTAAGTCAGTATCCATAAGAAGTATAAAATTTCAAAATGAAAACAATACAATTATGAGTTAACCAAATAAAATGAATATCATAAATTATTCAAAGAAGATATCAAAATCATTCAAATAAAATAAAAAACAGAAAAGGGTAGTTTTATCCCTTCTTGTGTCTTTAACTTTTGGTGACACCTAAATTTAGGCATGGTTTTGAGTGGGAGGTTAGTATTGTTCATTATATATAGTTTATGGCAGACCTCGAATTAGGTTCTAGAATTCCTTAAGCCCAAAAAAGACTAGTGAGGTACCTTATACTTATCCATTGTGGATTTATGTCAGAATAGGTTTAATTCGAGTGAGTATATCTTCTATGTCCATAACAAGGCTAACACCTAGGATAGACATGGAAATCTACACTTAATAGGCTTTTTATTGGCCTAGATAGAGACCAACACCTCAGAAGGTGGAGCTACTTCACCCTTTCCTAAAATATTAGGTACATATGCCCTCTCCACATCTGACGGAGGAGAAACTACTACATATCTAAAAAATATGTGCAAAGGGACAAATGTACCTTTTTATGACAAAAATAAAACCCACTATTCTAATCCCCAAAAGACAAAAACAAACATGAAAAATTAGTGCAAAATAAATATTAATATAATGAAAAAAATTTCTTAAAAGGGAATTCGAAATTAAACACCAATGGAAACCAAATCAATTAACATTTAGTTAGCACATAATCAATTTTAAGCCTAACTCTTTAGATTTTCCCAGTAGAGGTGCCAAGCTATTACAACATGGCTCAGATTCGAATTTTGACCAAGCCTGACTTAAATAGTCCTCGCTCCTATACTTATTGATATATCACTAATCTATATTCTTTTATTTTTATGGGCCATATCATTATCGACATTTTCTTATTTCCAGGGACTGGGTGGTCGAGATAAATTGCTTACTCAACTTAACCTAAAATAGTCATTATGAAACGATTATTTATTTGGAGTTGCAACCAATTTATTTAGGCTAGCTGAGATTGGTCATCTATTAGAGTTTGTATTTTGAGGGTTACAAAACCTAGAATACCAACTTTGAGGTTTGCGATTATACCAGAGATCATATTAAAAGGTCTGGGAGTAGGCTACAATCACAAGTAAGGGTTGAGCTTCTCGTGATGCCCAAAAATTGATACCTTTTTAATTACATATTGACTTGAATTTCAATTTTTTTATCCAGTTTCAACATATGGCATCTAATTATAAATTCCCAAAATAATACTTTATGAAACAAATTTATTATTCTGTGCCAAGAAAATTGGGTTTTGAAATTTTTAAGAGTTGATATCTCTTTCCCACTTTTCTGGATAACCAAAAGAACACAAAGGTTTCTATTATTCTTTTTCATACCCCACTAAAGAGCTAGTGGAATATGAAAGTCTAAAAAAAAAATCAAAATATCTTTTATATCCCACTGGAAAAACTGATGGAATATAGAAGGTTTTATTTTTCTAAAATTTATAAAAATCCTGATTTTCTTTTTTTGAGAAGGATGTCTTGTTATTAAAATAACCAATAAAACCTCTCTCATATGCTAGGAGAAATTTTATTTTAATATCAGAGATATTGCCTTAATTTGCAAAAATTTCAATTTTATGAATAATATTAATAATAAAAGTAAAAATCACCTTAAGACTCGATTTAGACTGAATGTACTAAACTTGACTTTCAGGATCTAAATTTGGTCGATTTGTCCAACATGTCCCCTAAAGTACATCTTTGACGTAGAAATATTCCAGTGACCCTAAAAGGATTCAATAAATTAATGAAATGTCCCTAAGGACTACCTTCGACGTAAAAGCATCTCGGTACCCTAAAGGACTCTAAAACTTTATAAAAAATGAACATATTCCTACTGTACACATTTGACATAAAAATATCTCAGTGATCACATAGGATTGGTTCTAACGTAAATTACTAAAATGTCTTTAAGGTCTACCGTCGATGTAGAAGTATCCCAGTAACCTAGATATAAAGATAAACCTAAAATGCAAAAATTACTAATAGGTCCCCTAATCTTTGAAATTACATTTCATATACTAACGGACAACCGGAAGGATACGAAAAGCTTTAATAATTTCTACACCTCCTACAAAAGACCATAGGAATATTAGAAATATTCTTAAAATGTCAAAAAGGATTTCATTAACTTTAAAATCAAGATTGTCGAAATGATCCCTAAACTTTGCAAAATTTTACAATTTAGTCCCTATGCAAAATAAGCACATAATTAAACATAAAATTCATCACAAAAAAAATCATGAAAATTTTGTCAAAATCATAAGAAGCACCCAGCCAACCAGTTATGGCCTTAGAGCAAAAAGTTTGTAATTTTGCAAGTAAGTCCCTAGATTTTCTAAATTCCATTTTGTACCCTGATAGAAAATTGAAAGAACACGAGAAGTTTTAATAATTTTTATACCCCAATGGAAGACCATAAGAATGTTAGAAATATTCTTAAATCTCAAAAATATTTCAATGACCCTAAAATAAAAAGTTTTTCTAAATGATCTTTAAACTTTTTAAACTTTACAATTTAGTCCCTACACAAAATAAATACATACTTAAACACCAAATTCACCATAAAAAAATCACAGAAATTATGCTAAAGATTGTATAATCAATTCAGCCAAGCACCTATGTCCTCAAAACAAAAATCTTGTAATTTTTGCAATTTAACCCCTAAAGTTTTTAAAATTACAAAAAAACTCCAAATAAAATAAAAATGACAAATAAGCATCTAAATGTACCCAAAACACATAAAGTGACTTGAAGTTGGCCTAGGAGCATTCGGCCAAACCTAACTATACCATGCAACAAATTTACAAAAATTACAAATTAGTCCCTAGGCTTTCTAAAATTATAAAATGACCCTAAAAAATAAAACATTGCAAAATAGCATCTTTACCATTCGACCAAGATAAAAAACATTCCTAATGGGTTTTAAACATATGGGAGAATTATAATTTGTCCTCTAAAAATCATATTAATACTAAATTCACCTAAAATTAACTTAAAACGAGTAAGGGAAAAATTATAAAAATTTCTTTTAAGGTTTTGACTAAACCAAAAATAATCTCCAAAAAATATATCCATGACAAAATCAATTCATGCATGACCATATCCATAAATAAATTCAATTTTATGATCTAAAAAAATTTCACAACAAAAAACAAAAACAATCAAAATAAATATAACTTAAATTTAATCTAAACTAATACAGAACATTATGAAAATTGAATCATTGCTTCAAAGTTTGGCCTCAAATTTGGTATTTATACCATTAGCTCAAATTATTATAAGCTCATAATAAGGAAAAGAATAAAAATCAAAGTAGAAATTAAAAGGTTGAAAATACCTTAGCAACTATCAAAATTTTCTTTCAAGTGTTGTTGTTTTTTCTTCTTCTTTTTTTCTTTTTCTTCTTCTTTTCATAAGGCTGCCTGGAGATAAAAGTAAGATGATCAATTGAAAATGAAAAAGGAAAAGCTTTCTTTGGAACTTTTTCTAGAAAACCGCCTTTTCTTTTCTTATCCCCATTTTTCTTTAATTAATTTTCTTAATTTTTCATTCTTTACAAGTGTTACTATGTGGCAATGCATTAACCCATGTAATGCCACCTTAATGATTTAAATGTCAAGGGATTTCATGCATAATGCCACCTATATTCGATGGTAAAGATAAACATGCGTGAAAGCTACGTGAATGGCAAAAAAAATATTAATAAAAATAATATTAAATAAATCAAATCAAAAAATTAAATTAAATCAAATAAAAAACAAAAATTTTTAATTTGGTAATGTATCGAAATATTTGGTATTAAGTTTCCAGTATTTGTAATTTAAATTATCAAATAACAACTAAATTGTGTACAAAAATATTCTAATTTACACATGTAAATTAAATTAAATAAAATGTAAGTGAAAATTTATTTGTAACTTACATTAAATTTGGTATCTCATGGTATAAATGCTAATATATATTTTTTCTTGAATATCGTAGATTTTTCATGATAAATATCGGCATAAATACTGCACCAGTATTTGGTAAAAATATACGATAGTCGATTCTCAAAATTTCACAGAGAATTTCAAAAAAAATTCTTAAAAATAGAAAATGTGATCGTAATATTATTTACAGAAATAGATTTTGAAATTTCAAAAGAATAAAGTGAAAAAGCAATTATTTGATGCTAATACTACATAAGTATCAATAAAAAAATACAATAGTCAACTCCTAAAATTTCACGAAGAGGCTTTGAAAAATTACTAGAAATAGAAAATTTAGCGATAACATCATCTGTAAGAATAAATTTCAACATTTCACAAAAGTAAATTTAAAACTAATTTTTGCCTTGATATTCATTTTTTATCTGAGATCAGCCTCTGAAATGGCACTTTTTTTTGTCACGTGCATGTGTAGCCATTTGAGTCAGACTAAAATAATCTTGAAAATATCCTGTAGTCTTGAGGAAAGTTTACCTTCACTAGGATAATTGCCTAATTCCTAGTCTCAGATATTTTTGAATTGTCAAGGAAGGGTGCCCATACAAAATTAGGTGTCAACAAGCCCCAGTCATCTACCAACTAAAAGAAGAGTGGCAAACTTGCAATGCCAAACTGATTCATTAGGTAAAACTAATCTCAAAACTATAAAAGAATCTGATGATACAGTTTTTAGCACTTACCTCAGAAAAAAAACCAAATAACTGATGCCTTGGCCACCTTATCGTCCATGTTCAAAGTTAATTAAGAATTAGATGTCATTCCCATTGCTCTGGCACATTGTTAGAATGTCGAAGAATAGAAGGATTGCCTACCATGGTATCATGACATTCTCTATTACATTAGGGATCAACAGTACCTGACCATGCCACAGAGAATGATAACAAGACTATCAGGAGAATGGCTATAGGATTCATTTTGGATGGGGAAATCTTATACAGAAAGAGTTAGGATCAAGTGTTACTTAGATGTGTTGATGCTACTGAAGCCAAAAAGATCATAAAAGAAGTTCGTAAGGGGATTTGTAGCATGCATTCTAATGGGCACAAAATAGCCATGCAAGTCATGAGATTGGGCTATTACTGGCTAACTCTTGAAAAAGACTATATCAACTATACCCGAAAATATCACAAATGTCAAATTTATACAGACAAAATCAATGTCCCACCATCACCGCTTCATATCATGATAGCCCTATGGCTTTTCTCTATGTAGGGCATGGATATGATTAGGCCCATCACCCCTAAGGCTTCCAATGGACATCGATCTTTCCTAATGGCAATCGATTACTTCAATAAATGGATAAGGTGGCCTCATATGCCAATGTTACTAAGTAAGTTGTCTGCAAGCCTATAAAACATGACATTATCTATTAATATAGACTCTTTAAACAAATCATTACTAATAGTGCTTGCAATTTGAAAAATATTATGATGTAAGCAGTATATTCAAAATTTAAAATCCAGCATCATAACTTTATGCCATATCACCCAAAAATGAACAAAGCAGTCAAAGAAGATAGTCAAGAAAATGGTCGAGACTTATAAAGATTGGCATAAGAAACTACCCTTCACACTCCATATATATTGAACTTTAGTTTGGACTTTCATAGTTGCTACCTTATTTTCCCTTGTCTATAGGATAAAAGTCATCTTACCTATAGAAATAAGATCCTTTTCTAAGAGTCTTCATAAAGGCCAAACTTAAAGAGGTTAAATGGATCAAGACCCAACATGATCAGCTGAACCTTATTGAAGGAAAATGATTGAAAGCCATATGTCATGGTCAAATATATCAAAAATGTATGATCAAGAGTCATGACAAAAAGGTTTACCCTGATGTTTTCTTAAAGAAGAATTGGCACTCAAGAAAATCATTCATATCCATAAAGATGCTTGAGGCAAGTGAACCATTAATTAGGAGGGTTTTTATGTCATGAAACAAACTTTCTTTGGAAGGGCTTTGATCCTAGTGGATATGGATGGCAAGCCTTGCCTAACCCAGTCAATTCAGATTCTATCAAAAAATATTATACTTAAAAAATGGAAACCCAAATTGTCATCCTTTATCCAGAAATCATCAAAATGTTAAAAAAAAAAGGTCTTGGATGAAAACCCAAAAAGGCCGTTTAGGTAACCAATCCAACTTAAGAACAACAAGGTGGCTAAAAAAATCTACTCTTGACTAAACCTAAACCAGATTAGATTTTACCTAAAATACCTGTAAACAAAACCCCAGTTAAATCTTTATCTAATGTTGATCTCATTAAACTAAATCCCATTCCAACTCTACCTTTAACCAAACTTTAGATCAAAACCAACCTTGACCAAATCAAATTTATCTCGAGTCAGGGGCAATTATCAAACGACATGGGGCAAGTTTAGAGGTTAATGGCATAGGGCAAGTCACATATGACATATTGATTGTTATGGAAAAGTTTTGAGAAGCATCAAATTAAATATTCATGTCATGATTATGAGAGGCATCAATCACCTGAAAGATCTTTTCATTCTCATTGTAATAATTTTTGCCAACTATAAACAAAATTATGTTACCTTTCTTGTTAGAAATAAAAAACTATCATGTTTTATTTACTTTGGCATTGCATTATGCTTTTCATTTAGTTAATACTATTCCATAATTGAACAAAATTCATGTTCCTAAAAGGATAAGGAGAGCACAAAGAGCTCTGTTCATGGCTTGAGCATCAAATTGTGAATTCCCTATAACCAATACCTATTTGTCATGATCACATGTTAATTTATCCTCAACTCTTAATGCTATCAGTCATGAAAACTTTTAAAATAAACCCAAACCAAATTCACACAACTCAGTTAAAAATCCTATCAAGATCCAAACACTAACCAAGCTAAACAGTCACCTAGTCCATAAACTACCAACAAGATCCAACAACCTTATCAGAAAGGCATCAAACACCTTAAGTCAAAAAACATAACAATCCCAATTCTTACCTTGGCAAGAAGAGCCTGTTTGGTATATAGAGTCAAGAAAACAATCACCTACGAATCAAGGTACCTAAAAGGAATCCTAATTAGAAAATCCATTAATGTCCTAAGTCATAACTTTAAACTATAGCATCAGGAAAATGGTTGTCAGAGCTCCTAATGGAAAGAAAAATTTTAAAGGTTTTTTGAAGATCAACTCACATATAACATATTGATTGTTAAGGGAAGGTTTCAAGGAGCACCAGATTAAATATCCATGTCATGATTATGAGGAGCATCAATAGCTTGAAAGATCTTTTCAATCTCATTGTACTCATTTTTGCCAACTATAAACAAAATTATGTCACCTTTCTTGTTAGAAATGAAAAACTAACATGTTTTTCTTTAATCCCTTACTTTGGCATTATATTATGCTTGTCATTTAGTTTGACATTATTCGATAATTGAATAAAATTCATGTTATCGAAAAGACGAAAAGAGCACAAGGATCTTTGTTCATGCCTTGAGCGTCAAGATTATGAATTCTCTATAACCAGTACATACTTATCATGATCACGTGTTAATTTATCCTCAACTCCTAAGGCCATCAGTCATGAAAATCATCAATATTAACCTCAACCAAATTCACACAACTTAGTTGAAAATCTTGTCAAGACCTAAATGTTAACCAAGCTAAACAGTCACCCAGTCCATAAACTATCAACAAGATCCAATAACCTTATAAAAAAGGATCATCAAACACCATGAGTCAAGCAATGTAACCATCATAATTCTTACCTAGTCAAAAAGAGCCTATTTGGTATATCGAGTTAAAAAAAACAATCTCCCAAGAATTAAAGTACCAAAAGGAATCATGATCACAAGATCCATGAATGTCTAAAGTCATAACTTTAAACTGCAGCATCAAGAAAATTGCTATCAGAGCTCCCAATTGAAAGGAAAATTTTTAACGTCTATTCCCCTATTAGACATTATATCATGACCATGTAGTCATATTGTCAAGAAATGTATGTAAACATCATCATATTATTCATTCACATTGTCATAGCGTAACATCGTCTTGCTAGCATCATGTCAATCGGAACTTGTCAAATCTTGAAGAACTTCCTAGTAAGAATCTTTGATATAAAAAATTGACAAATCAAAAGGTCACTCATAAAAGAGCTTTATTTCTCCAAGGTTTCATGTCATTGGAGGTCAAAGTCTAATATTGTTGAAATTCTGTGATTTAGCTCATTGGCACCTTAACCTTTATCAAGAACCTTAGTCAAGAAACTTTGTCAAAAACCTCAGTTAAAACCTTTTGTCAAGAAATCATTTTTAAAATCTAATGTTGCTAGAACGTTGCAATCTGGCTTATTGGCATCTATTGTAAAGAATTTTAGTCAAGAACCTCAGTTAAGACCTTTTGCTAAGAAATCCTTTTCAAAGTCTAATATCGCTAGAATGCTGTGGTTTGGCTTATTGGCATCCTTTGTTAAAAACTTTTGTCAAGAACCTCACTCAAGACAATTTGTCGAGAAATCTTTTCAAATGACTTGGGCACGTTGGCATTCTATCTTTTTAAGTCAAACCTAGGGATAGGTTGAGCCTAGGATCATAGTCTGGGTTTTTTATCCAAACTCATCAAGAAATCTTTTCAAAGACCAATATTATTGGCCATAATTTGGCATATTGGCATTAAGTCTTTTAAGTCAAACCTAGTGACAGGTTGAACTGAGGATCGTAGTCTAGGTCTTTTATCCGAAAATTGTCAAGAAATCTTTTCAAAGTCGATGTTGCTAGCCATGACTTGGCAAATTGGCATTCTGTCATCTTTAAGTTAAACTTATAGATAAGTCGAGCCTAGGATTGCAGTCTAGGTTTCTTATCTAAAAAATTAAAATTTACCTTTCTTTATAAAATCAAAATCGTCGCTAAATATTTTTTTATCCTGGTTTCATATTAATTTTGGTTTTTCATCACAAGAAAAATAAGGTAACATCAAGCACACCCTAAACAAAATAATGTTTATTGGTTTTTACCCTATTTCTGATACTTAATATTGGCCAAAGGTGGACAACTGTTGATATCCTATTTTGTTTAAGCCATTATTTGAGACATTTAAAGTTGCTTTTCGAATATCATCAGGTCATTCGGATGAGCATGGATCAATTTCCCATCATTCCCAGCTCAGATAGGAGGTATGAAGAGTCAAAAGTGCATAAATTTCAAATCTTTACGTGTATATATCGATACATAGTCTTTATCTATCAATAAAGGGCCTTCACATCATCAAATTTGAAAATTTCACAGGCTGTATCGATATAAATGGGGCTTATATCAATACATCTGCTTTATGTATCAATACATTGCCAACTTTATAGGTACAAGGCTTAGCAGTAGCTAAGTTCAATTTTTGGACAAGAAGCATTGATACATAAGTAATTGTATACATTTTGGGAATGTATCAATACATTCTGGATTTTTTGCCTAGATGTGTTGATACAATTTGCAATGTATCAATACATTAAGGCAGTTTTGCTCAATTCATCCTATTTTTAACTTTTGCACCATTCTTCTAAAAATTTAATTTAAACACATTTTTGGCATAAAAAATAATCAAAATTCATACCATGCCTTAACTTTAAACTTATGATTAGGTTTTAGCAAATTTTGAGGCTCAAAGTAGCTTGAAAATTGGACATTTTCATGGATTAAATGGCTTGTTCAAAAGCAAAGTTAGGTTTTTCTCATCTGCAGACTTCACCAACAGCTTTTTTCCATTACTCATATTATGTCAGCTAATGGGATTTTGGCTAGCTGAGCATAGTACTAAAGGCTACCCCCATGGCACACTGAGAAAATTCAAAATTGCCTTTGCATTTGGCCTTCAAATCTTGGCTGATCACTTGCTTATAAAAGAGCCAAAAACTCCCAAAACTATTCCATTGGTTTCTACCCTAAATCCATTATTCCATTGCCCTCTACCTCTCAGCCAAAAACTTTATTCTCGTAGCTCCTTTAAACCCTTACCAACAAACCTCCAAAAACTCATCCTTAGAACTTTTCTCCATCAACATTATAACCAAAAAGCTCGTTCTTTTCATATTTTCTTGCTAAACAAAACAAAAAATGGGGAAAGTGAGTTCAAAGGTTTTGTTGCTCAAAGGAAAAGGCTAAGGTTTAAGACTTGGTGTATTTTTTTCACTTTTTTTTCTTTATAGCTTGTTTTTCATCATCTCTCCATCACTTTAGTGAGCTAAAAATTCATGTAACCATGATCTTTTTTCTAGGAAAATTCATGCAATTTATGACCTTGGATGCGATACACTTAGGATCTTTCATGCTTTATTGACACCTCTAGCATGTTTCTTTGTTTCAATGTGCTTAGCTCTTTTAAAAATATTTTTGATGCTTCCATGAAATTCAAAACAGTTGTTCATTTTTATTTAAGCATGTTCATGACATTTCCATGGCACAACTATTGTTGTCATTCATGAAACTAATATGTTAATGCATCTATTGTCATTTTCTTGCATTTTTATTAAATTATCATGTTATAATGTCGTAGTTTTGTATCTAAGCATGTTATCCATGCCCATTTACATGAATGTCATGTTTAGTCTATCTCATGTTTATCAAGATGCTTGCTTGCTTGTTATCAAAATCTGATTTTCTAAAAGCTTCCCCAAGTTAATGCCATGTTAACCTTAATGAATAAGGATTAACATAGACTTAAGGTTTTTATCTCAATGGTCTTCCAATCTTGGGGAAAAATCAAGTTTTTATGTTTGAATTCAAAGGTTTTTGAGGTCAAAATTCCTATTTCCAAAAATAAAAATACTTTTTTTTCTTATTCCAAGTTGATTATGCTTTATTCCTTGCCTAGCGTCCTTGTGACATGGTCAATGGGTTGTGCCATTGTCCTAAATCACTCCCGGATTGTGAGATAAACTTGTGAAGCCCGATGTCACTATTTCCTACTACCATGGACATTTGGATGTCCATGACTCAAGTGTAAACCTAATAAACCTGAAAAAACTGAAAACTCCCATATTTTTGCCTTGATAGCACATATTCATGAATTGAAAAATCATTTTTGAATCCTAAATGATTTTTATATAATTTTTTTATATTTTTCTCTAAGAGGGCATCAAATAACTTTCCAACATATCTCATTTGCCTCTAGTTCATTTTGGATGAAGGAGTTATGATTTTTTGAATCGATGCTATCTGAAACCCTTGGAATTAATGACTGATATTCTATTTAGACTATTTTTGCCTATTAGATTATTTTTTATTGAATTTTTAGAATATTTTTCCCAAAAAGTTCATGAAATTCCCTTTCTAGAAAGGTATCATTTCCGATTCAATGGCTTTGAATGAGTCGGGAATGACTTTTCTAAGTCAACCACTCATTTTCCCCTACACGTATTGTTAATGCTGCACTTAACCTAACTTCAAAAATCATTTACACCTAGAAAGTGATTTTTTAGGACACTTGGAATATTTTTATACTAAAGATAATTGAGTCATCTTTCCAATGGCACCTTACCTAGCTCCTAATACCTTTAAATTTGCTCAAAATAAATTAGGAAAAAGGGACAACATATTTTTAGCATTGGTCAAAATTAATTAATTTTACCAAATTCCCACTTTGAGACTTTCAAATGTCTCTAGCTAGCAAAATATGTGTTGGCCCCATAGGTCCGGATCAAGGCATAAGTAATCTTCACCATGTCACCTCTATTTTTATCAATTTCCTTTTTAATCAAAAATCACCTACTTTTTCAAGAATTTGTCAAAAATGTCATTTTGTCAAAAAATCACCAAACCTTTTTCAAGATAAATCCTTCAAGCTTATCTCTTGAAAATCATCAAAGTTTTCATTTATGGAGATACTCTAACCCCATCTTTCAAAGAGATACTCCACATTTACTTTTACTAATGTAATTCAAGTTTCAAAAGTTATTAAAATTTTCATTTTTGTAGATACTCTAAGCTCGACTTTCAAAAGGATTTTTAACCCCACCTTTGAAAACTTGTCAAGAAAAAAAATTAAATTTCCTCTCTTGCAAGTGATTCCAAACTTTTGCAAAATTTGAACTCGATTTTTGCACCTCAATTAATTAATGAATCTGAACGCGTCTCCAAAATTGTTGACTCGATTATTGTAAGATCATCGATGACAATTATGACATACATTCTGCTCATCACTTTCTTTTCCTTTTTGTTGTTTTGTGTGATTTATCTTATGCGATATTATTTTTTCTCTCATTAACAAGTTTCCTTTGTAATGATCATTTTGCATCGATATTTTCAAAATTATTTTTCAAAAAATTATAAGGCAATGTTTTATGTCGATATCTCTCAAATGCTAGATACGAAATATTTGCTTTTCACAAACTAAATCCAGAGATTGTTTTAAGTAAAAATCTCTATGTTCTCCACCTCTCCTGGTGTATACGTGATTTGAATTTTTATCTAAAACTCGGGTTTATTTTTTCCAAATTCATTAAAAAAAAAGGGCTTGAAAGCTTTTCGGAGATAGCTTTTTTTTATAGAGAGAGGTGAGTAAGGGGCTTGCTTGCAAGCTAGCTTGTATAATCAATGAAGCATTGCTTTACCTTAGTAAGCCTTGCTAAGGTCCTTCAAGCTCTTGCTTGGCGCATTTCTTCTCATTTTTGAATTAGAGTCAGGTGCGAGGGTGCTTTGAGTTCTAGTAGTTGCTTACCTTCTAAGCAGACTACGTCTCTCGTCCCTAGAAATCTTAGATTATGAATATCAAAGTTTGATAGCAAAGTTCAACTTAAAAAGCATTAGCTTTAGAAGAGGTGCGCCGTTCGTTGGAGGATCATAGGCTAAAGAATCCATGGGGCTAGTGCCATCTCTGATTCATAGTCTGAACTCGTATTCTCTTGATTTTGCTTTCTTTCCTAAGCCCAGGTATGCTTCTGTAGGGTAAAAGAATTATATTTAAATAACGACAAGGCAAAATTGAAGGAACCAAAACTAAGTTAAGACATGGCCAGAAAAGTACTGATTTTAGGCATCATGAGAAGATTCGTACCTCCTTGCATGTAACCAACTCTGAACTCAACCATCAAATATCTGAATTATGCAAACCATGGAATCAATGTTTTAAGTTTTGTAACTCTAAATATTGGTTTTAATAGGCATCCAATCATGTCTAGCTTAAATAATCAATGGCGACTCCAAATGTTGGCCTTTTTATGGTGGCCAATCGAGACAATTGGATGGTCGATTCATCCAACGGTCCCCTTTCATGGTTAAGAGCTGAGAATCCATATTTTTTCGGTTCCACCACATCAAAAAAAGAAAAAGCCCCGATCAAGAAGACATTTCCTTATTAAGAAATATTTTTAAGTCGTGCTTGCTTTCTTCGCAAGAGGCACATTGCCAACAAAATACAACATATATAAAATTCAATTTGAAAATGAAGCAAAAAGTTATCAAACCAGATAGATATCCATCAAAATCAGCTTAATTTTGGACTCATCTGTAAGTTCGATCTTTTTGACCCTAAAAGAGCAGCAAATAAGTTAGAAGATTAATTATGAACTAGTATTTTTTATGGGATTTTTAAGTTTTGAATCTTTGTAGATTTTGAGATCCAACTCTAATGCCTTTCAAGGATAGATAATGATGAAGTATATATAGGTAATGAACCATGTTTTGTTGTATATCAACAAAATTATCCTGATATAAACGAAAACAGAGCCAACGAGCATCATGATCATGACATTAAAGAAACTGTTTTCTTGTATCTCAAAAAGTGTGTTGGTGCTTTCGGGAACACTTGTTTTGAACGATAGAACTAAATAACAATTTAATCAAAACAGTATATTCAACTACTTTTAAAATGCGATTAGAATAGCCATTAACATAATAATATTTCAATTTAGTATGGAAGCACCATAAAAGATAATTTAACAATAATTGAGTTCTCTCAATTTTTGGTCAAGCAATAACATGGCTCCAAACCAATCAAATAAGGCACATGCCATTCCCGTGTACCATTAGAATTTGAAATCATATGCAACTCAAAAAGTTAACCTTTACAAATGGATGTAATAAAGATTTTAGATTTTAGACTTGCTAACTTAAATAGCAACAGCAATGGTTGAAAATCTGCAAACCATTTGACAAAAATGTTAAACGCTTATTTTACAAAAGAAAAGCCCCAATTAAATAAATTATAACTAAATTGAAACCCTAAATTTACTGATATAGATTCATAAATTATAGCATTCACAGTTGATAGATGAAACAACCTCAAAGTCGATAGCTAAATTAAAGAAAGAGGCTGTGATAAAAAGTTTTCGAATCATAGAGAGAGTGAGCTTTGAGAATATGTAGGAAAGAGAAGAAAAAGAGTGTTTTAGTGGATAGGGAAAAGAAAAAAAAGACCATGATCAAAAGCAAAGCTATTAATGATGGCACAAAGAGGTAAGAGAAAAAAAGACGATGCTATAACAGTGATTGTGAACTGAAGTTGCGATGAGATCAGGAAGAAGAAGACTTTTTTTTACTGTTGTGAGACACATCGTCGAAAAAATGGTGAGCTAGATTTGTTTTTATTAGGAATAAGAATGATAATGGGCTTATTGGGTTTAAGTATATAAATTTTTGGATTGGATTTGAAAATTTCTTTGCAATGTTACTTTAGTCATCCCTAAAACTAATTAGAGCCGTGATTGGGGATGAATTCTCATACATCTTAAATATTGTTGAATTTATAATATTAAGGATGTTTAGTTGTAATCATCCCCTTAATTCATCTTTATAATTCTTTCATTTTGTAGTGAAACCTAATACATACATAATTTACATAAAATGTCCTTAATGATCTACATGGTTATCTTAGCAATGTCTTTAATTTATATGAAATCTCTACATCATGCAATAATGCAATGCATACATAACCCAATAATAGTATAATTCTACGCAAATTAACCAAAATACTTTGAGATATATTATGACAAAACATAACTAATTCTAAATGGCATACTTGGGATGATAAGTTAATAAACATCCTAATCGTGACATATTTTTATATGATATACAATGTAATCAAAATGCCATACCCTAGATAATATCATTTAGAAAGCATAATGATATAATAACTTAGTCCATAAGCACATAGTAATAAATTAACAATATATGAATCTAATTTTAAACATAAATGATATGCATGTGTAATGTCTACATGCATTCCTTTTGTTGGCAAGCCTTCTTTCTTAAGCTATGCTTCAAAATTAAAATTACCTCAATAATTTAAAGAAGATGATTAGGAGATTAGGAGACTTTCACCTTAATTAAGACTCTATGGTTTTTGATTAATCATCAGGCAAAGTTTTAGATAGATCATGACTTTTTGACAGAGCCTTAGCCTGACTAAAACTCTTTGAATAGAGTTTTGGTAGGAACATAACCTTGAATTTCTTCTTGGACTTGGACTTTTTTTACTTGTACTAGGGTATGAATGCCTTAGGCATCTTAGGGTTTCATTTGGGCTCATTAGTTTTTGGCATGAAATTCAAGAGAGTTTGGTTAAAAATTCATAAGAAAAGGGGGGAGAAAAGAGTGAAAATAGTTCTAAGGATTGCCAAAATGTTTTGATTTGATGTGTTTTGAAAGTGAACCAAAAAGGGGCTTATAATAGCAGAAGTAAAGTGAAAATAGTTAAGATGAAAGCTAGTAAACCCTGACAAGTAGATAAAAAATGCATTCAATTATCAAAACATAAATCTAAGAATTATCATACTTAAAGATGATGATTGGATAATTCAAAAATAATAGAATAGTTATAAAAAATGAAAGTGTTGATTGGCCTTGAGAGAGTCAATTAACATTTCTCTCTTTTGTTGAATTTAGGCACTTTAATCAATCAACCTTAAGAGAATCTATCTAATCAACCTTAATTGATTACCAGTTGTGACTATTAATCTACAACTTCATCCATGCTTAATGGAAAAAAGGCAATATTGATCAAAACCTTAGGGAATTTTCAAATTTTGAATTAAAAAAGATAATTTTCATCTTTTTCTCTAATGTAGTCATTTGATCGATATTTAAGAGAGCCGATTGAAACAAGGATTCGATTTATCAATAGTAGGGTACATTTGGATGGACAATGAGATCAAAAATAGTAGTGACAGTGTGTTGGAAGATTTTATTTTATATATTTATAAAATTTGGTTAGAAAACTTTATTGTAGAAAACAAAGACAAAGAATAAAGAACTTATTATTGTTGTGAAGGATTGAACCCTTTAGTCTTAAGGCGAAATTGCCCGATACTTGGTGCACATAATACAATGTAATTGCCTCCTAGGATTTCAATAATACCACCTTGATAAGTTGCACTTCTTTCAGAGTCCATGAACTATGAAATTTGACATAGTTTTCTCTCTACAAGGAAAGATTTCTAAGCTCTAGAGTAGGAGAAATAAAAGAACAAAGGTTTTAGAAGAACCAAAACAATTGGGGAAAGAAATAAGTTTAGGAATTTTTAAATGAATTAGATTTTTAAATGAAATTGGATTATTACCCAAGCCCTTAAAAACGCCTATATATAGGACATAGGAAGCCTAAATGTTAATTACCCAAGATACTTGAATTTGTATAATAATGAATATCCATTAATTATGATAAATGTTCAAATTCATGAACTTATATAATTCATGAATATGCTTAATATCATTCATTTATATTCATAGTTCATGAATTTACAATATTAATGAATGTACAAAATACCATTCGTGTATATTCATAGTTCATGAATATTTAAATTCATGAATTCACATAATTCATGAACATACATAGTAATATCTATGTATAAACATGATTCATGAATACTCAAATTCATGAAAACAGTCAAAGTTTATGAATATACATGATAACATTCATCATTATCACTATAATTAATATATTAGTTCATGCACTAAGATATTTAAGGAAAAAAAATTACTAATCAGATAAGGATTATACAAAAAAATATTTTTTTTGATTAATCAAACCAGTATCCATAAGCTCACTACTCAATCTATGAGATAGCTCATAAAATATCATAAGATGAAAATTTTTAGTTTTGTCATTTTGTCATCCAAAGGTCTTTCAAGATCAATTTCTTATTCATTGATAATCGGCTTTGAACATATTAATATTCCATGTTAAATTAATCACATTGAAGTACAAAATCTAATAAATTATTAACCACAAATATAAATGGATCACACATTATATTTAGGCTCATAAGTGCCTATTAATCATGTTTTATAAAATCAATTTCTAGCACGATGAGATTAGTTACTATAGTAGTAAAAATAGATACTATAGTGGTGAAATTAAAATCAATGGTGAGATTTATTCTTATATTCAAATGCTGCTTTCACAATGAGATAAATTATAATGGGAATAGAAAATAACCATTAAAGTCATTTAATTAAAATGTTTTCTATATATAACCATTATATATTTTCACATATTAAAACTCAACAAAATAATATTTAATTATTTATTATCTTTAATGTATTTTTATAATATTGTAATTTAGTATAATATTTTAAAATTATAAATATTTTATTCACTAAAAAAATTAATATATTATTTTATATGAAAATTAATCATATATTTAATGATAATTTATTCAATTATTTATATTTTATGTTAGTATTTATTTATAATTATTTATTTTTATATAATAATTATAGTTAAAATTATTTTATATTATCAATTATTTAGTTAAAAGCGACAAAAAATAAAGGATGGTGAGCTGTCACTCACAACGTCACTTTCCATTTAGAACTTGAAAAATAAGGTGCAGCAAGGTCGAAATGCTTCCACCGTGTCGCACTAATGTTACCCAAGAACAAACTCATTGAAACAAGAGATCGATCAAATCCGAATGTAGCTTTAGATTGTTAATCTACAACTGTTCATCATTCTATGTCTAATGCAACTTTTTTTTGTTTCTATTGATCATGTTTTTGGTAAGATGAACCAAAATTGCAAACATTAGCTCCTCATTTGGTTTTGAACCCAAATGTAACTTCGGATTGGACCAATTTGAAATATTAATGTCTAAATTACAGTGAAATTTTTGGTGGTTACAATTTGCTGTTTGATTGAGCTTCAGAACAAGCGAAGATTAAAGTTTTGGTAGGAAAATTTTGCAACAAACATGGAGATGAAAAAGGTAAGAGTGTAATGAAGAGTAACAAAACAGCAATTATTCGAAGAATATGTTAAAAGAAGAGAAATTTCTCTTGGTGTTGCTAAAAAAAGGGTGTTGAACTTTTTTCCAAAAAGTTGAGATTTTAAAGTTGATTGGGCCTATTAATTGGGCATGTCAGGTTGGTTTCGGATTAGGTTAATTCAGAGTGGGTCATTTTGGATTTTAAAATTTTTTGGGTCATTTTTGGGTTATGGTTGTTCCAGTTTCAGGTCATTTCAATTTTAGGTCATTTCGGGGTTTGAGTTATTTCAAGTTCGAATCATTTTAATTTCGGGTCAAAGGGGTTTAATACTTAGGTTAATTAGGTTAGGTTCAGGTCAATCGACTTTAACACTCGAGTTAATTGGTTTTAGGTCAACTAGGTTTAATACTTGGGTTTATTAAGTTTGATCATTTTGGGTTCAGGTTATTTCGAGTTAACTGTTTGAGTCAATTTAGGTTTGGCTCATTTTTGGCTTATTTTTGGGTTTAGGCTATTTCGAATTTGGGTTAATCAATTTTGGGTTGTTGACTTTTTCCAGTTAAACTAGTCAGGTCGAATCTTGGTTCAGGTGGGTTGGTCAGGTTTTTAGGATTCGAGTTAGAATTGATAAATCCACCACTGATCTTAAGAGATAAGTCTTTGGTTATCTAAAAAAAAAAAAAAATCCAAAACTCAAGGTTGTCAAGTCTTGGGTCATTCAAATCTTCTTATTTTAGATTGGGTGCTTAAACTATTTAAGTTCAATTTGTTAAGTTTTAAAGTCGAATAAATATAATTAAATTATATTAAAATTAAAATATAAAAGTTAAATGAAATAAAAATAATTTACTAGTAATATGAAATTATGTTATGTTAAATATAATAT
Source organism: Adansonia grandidieri (assembly GCA_038382065.1). Lineage (NCBI taxonomy): Eukaryota > Viridiplantae > Streptophyta > Magnoliopsida > Malvales > Malvaceae > Adansonia > Adansonia grandidieri. Next base: position 12,387 of record JBBYHK010032166.1, on the reverse strand, counting down.
TCACTTTATTCATGATAAAAAATTATTATTACTTGTAATCAATGTTGTGCCACTAGCTAGTGGGACTAAGGCTCTATTTTGAGGATAGCAAGATTGGTTCTCATAAGCTTAAAATAGCGGTGGTAATGACATTAGTTACTATAGCGATGAGATTAAATATTGTAGTAGAGTGATTAATATTAATGGTAGTATATGTTTTTTGGATGTACAAGTAGTGGTGGTGGTGAGATGAGAATAAAAATAACTTTATATTTTTTATAAAATATTTAGGACTGTGTGACAAATTCTATTAGGTCAAGTGGCTGTGAGCTCGATGCCCCTTAAGTTAAGTCTCGATTTTGAGTCTTGTGAATAGAGAAAATAGGCATCAGGACAGCTTCACCCCCTGATTTGGAGTTCTGAACGGCTCAACCTGAATTAGTTGGGGCATAATGTGACTTTTAGATACTGGGGTTCTTAAGACCCAAAAAAGATATTTGGGTTATGGCACAATGGGGTTAAAACTTCATTCTCTGCTAAATATCTCGATTATTTTTATCTTTGCTTGCAACATATATTTGATATATGGGCACTATGAAATCTCTAATTTTTGGTGTTATTTTTTTATTAGGGTTATTTGCTCACGAATTTAAGCCATATATGCTAGTTAGATTATTTATAATTTTTAATGTATTAGGTGTTACAGTATGTAGTAAGTTTTATTTTTTTGTTATAAATTATAGGCAGGTTATTATTATTTTTCCATTTGAATTAAATGGTCTTGTGTGTTATAATTTGAGTGCTAGCTGAATTGGTTCAGGTCAGCTTTAGGCATGGTAATCATTTATGCTTACTTAAGCTTGGCCTAACCTAAAATATGAGCTTTATATTTTATCTAAACTCACTCATATTTATAAATAGGTAGTTACTTATATTATTTTTTCTAATTTAATTTTAAATATATATTTTTAAAAATTTAACTTTTATAATTTAATATTTTTCTTTTATTAAGTTTTGAAAATCAAATAAGTAATATATTTTATAATGGTTACACTACAATATTACATGAATGTATCCTTTATATAATAAAACATACTTAATATGCAAAAATATAAAATTAATATATATTATATAATTCTAAAATTGGTCGAGCTAGGCTTGGGCCTTAAAAATGAGTGCCAAAGCTGGCCCATTTTTTTGCTCAAGCTTATATTTTGGACTTAATATTTTTTTTCAAACCGTCCTAAATATCTGGCAGGCATTTGGAGGGACAGGTAGCCCAACCCATAAACACTCTTGTTATAATTAATTTTAGGATAATTATATCATATATCGGTGATAGAAAAAAAAATCTGGAAGCAGGGTTCATGGGATGATACACGCCCCATTTATTTATAATTTATTTTTTAAATATACTCTACTAACATATGTCACTATGAATTCTGTTTATAGAGTTTTTTCTTTCCATCGTCAATATATATGATAATTATTTTCGTTTTTATTAACTTTTTTTTTTTAAGTTTTTGATCTTTTTTTATTTTAAAATTGTTTTTATCTATTTGATTATTTTTATCATATGTTAGAGAAAAATAGAGAAAAATAAGGGAAGGACTTTAACTTTTTGAAAATAATTAAGATAAATAATAGTAAAGGCAAAAATTTAGAAGCTAATTTAAAGTTATTAAATTTTAATAAAATTATAATTATTCATATTTTTTTTTATTAGATTAACTTTTTTATAATGTAAACTTATATTTAATTTAATTTTAATAATTTAGTAAGTATTTTATATCATTCATGTTCAAAATAATTTAAATGTAGATCATTTTAAATTTGGAGTGAGTTGGGCCTGAATCAATTTAAATTCAAATAAATTTTAATTTGTATCACTAATTTTTTATCTAATAAAATTGATTAAGATTCAATCAAATCAAACGAATATTTCTATTTCATATCATATTTCTCAACTCAACCTATCTCCATAACGAATATATAAATAATGAATTTTTGCTAACACGTGCCAATAAGGCATTCTTTTAAATAAAATTTTGGTCAATTTTTAAGATTTGAAGAATGAGAGATTCAAACTCTACTCGAAGCTCAATAAGCAATTGAATAATAAACCAACCATTTAATCAAATGCTTAAGTGTTTTTAAAATTAATTAAATATTATTTATAATAATATTATATTAAATACAAAAATTTATAAATTTAGTCGTCATTTGCATTAAATAATGATAATAACAATAGTAATAATGATAATATTAATAATATAATAATAAAAATAATAATATTATAACATAAAAGACTGCCATGAGGAATCTATACTATTACAATAAATAAAAAAAAATCCTCTAATGGGGTTTTTGCTCTAGCTTTTGTGCTTAACATTCGTGGGTTTTTTTTTTAAGTTTTTTTTGTATAAATTTTTATTTTTATTTTTTATTTATTTTTAAATAATATATTCTAAAGAGGTTGGCCTGCATAGCTGTCACCTGTTGATTTAATATTCATATTCGATCTGTTTAAAAATATATTTTATTAATTATTTTTAAGTTTTAAATTTTTTATTTTTTTAAATGGTGTATTTAAAGGGTTAATCCATATGTAACTCATAGACTGATTTAGAACATGTACTTAATCGACTAAGAAAAAATAAAAAAGAATTTTATTTTGTTGATTATTTTTAGTTTTACTAGATTTAAGTTTTTATTGTATTTTTCTAAATAATGTATTTAGAGAGACTAATTTACACGATAACTCCAGATTCATTTTGAACCCGTACTCGACCTTTTAGGAAAAAAGTAAAAAGAAAATTTATTTTATTTATTATTTTTAGCTTTAAGTTTTTATTTTTAGTTTATTTTTAAATGATGTTTTAAAAAATTTGTTTGCACACAAGCATTTTGCTTAATTGGTTCATGCATGCTTTTTCTATTAAATAACTAGAATTCGAATCTCAATGCCCTAAATCTTAAATTCGATGAAAAAAGAGTTGTTCTGTATGTGATTGTAGGTCGATGTGTAATATGTACTTCACAAGCATAAAAAGTTAAAAATTATTTTATTAATTAATAATTTAATTTTATTTTTAAATCATATTTTAAAGAATTGATCCATAGGTAGACTCACTAGTCGATTTAAGATTCATATCCGACTCGCTTGAGAAAAAAGTTAAAAAAAGGTATTATTTTATTAATTATTTTATTTTAGTTTTAAACCATGTATTTAAATTTTTAAATCACATTTCAAAGAATTGATCCATAGATTGATTCGTTGGTTGATTTAGGATCCTATTTGACTTGCTTGAAAAAAAGGTTAAAAATAAATTATTTAATTAATTATTTTTATTTTAATTTTAAGTGATGCGTTTAAAAAAATTGATCCGCGTACTGCTCACGAATCAATTTAGATTTTGTACTTAACCAGCTTAAGAAATTTTTAAAAAATTATTCTATTATTATTTTTTTAATTAAATGATTTCTTTAAAGATATTAAACCACATGTTAACTCACAGATCAATTTAGAATTAATACTCAACTTGCTCAAGAAAAGGTTTTAAAAATAAATTTATTTCATTAAATATTTTTATTTTATTTTTAAATAAAATTATTATTTAATAAATTTTAATTTAAAATAATTTTTTTTATTAATAATGAATGAAAATTTATGAAAATATTAAAAGAAACATTTCTTATAAAGTGGGAGCTGAATTATTGTTTTGTTAGAATTAGAGGTGGCAATTGGGCGAGTTTGAGCTAGTTTGGGTCAAGTCATTTCGGGTTCAGATTTTTTCAGGTTCAGGCTGATTTAGGTTCAGGCCTATTCAGGTTTAGGTTTTTTGGTTCAAGCTAATTAAAATTCGGGCCAATTGGAGTTCAGGTCTATTCGGGTTTAAGCCAATTCGGGTTCGAGCCTTTTTGGGTTCAAGTTTGGGTTCAAGTTGAGTTTAGGTTCAGGTATGTTTTATATCATTTTTTATTTTACATTAAATGTAATCACTTTTACATAATTTTGAATTGTAACCTTAGGCCCCGGTTTGACCTGAAAAAATCTTGGTTCGGTTCCATAGGCCTAGTCGCAGCCCACAAAAATTTTCAATTCTATGCTCAGGGCCAAATTTAGCCTGGCCAACCTAGTTAAGTATAAATCATTGTTCATAATATTAAAAAGTTATTTTATATTAATATTTGCTTATTTTATATTTAAATTTAAATAAAAATATATTATTTTATTTAAAAAAAATTTCTCCGGTCGAGCCTACTTGAGACTTAAAATCTGACCAGGGGCTAATCGGGCAAGTTATCCGGCCCATGGGCAGGTCTAGTTGCTAATCTAACATATGATTTTTTTTATTTTTGATATAATATTATCTATTATGGCCTTCGTATTTTTTAATTTATCTTATTATTTTGTTATACTATTTTCAGACTCTATTTATTATTACTTGAAATAATAATAATAATAATAATTAAAGAAATATTTAAAATTTTACTATTAACATATATAAACTCTTAATATTTAACGAGTTTAACTAATTAAATTAAAGAAAATATGATAAATGGATGATATACTTTATTGACAATATTTTCAAAGCTCATTATATGATTTGCTTTTGATAAATTATTATTTTATCATATATAGACCTACTTAACACTCGGGATACCATCTCAGGCCAATTGGGTTTGGACTTGGGTTTTCATATTTTTGTTTCAAACTAGCCTGATCTAGCTCGAAACAATAATTTTAAATTAAAATAATATATATTTATTTAAATTTATTTATAAAATATATAAATATTAATAAAAATATTCTTTAATGTGGTGAACATTAATTCTGGCTTAAAGAGGCAAGTCGGAGCATGTTAAATAAGGGCCTGGGCTTGAAATTTTAAAAAAATTTAAATCGCACCCCGACCTAACCCATGAGTAAATTTAATCATATATAAAATATAAATTAAGTTTTTAATATTTTATTAAATTATTAAAAAATATTAAAATAAAATTGATAATTAAAGTTTTTTATTTATAAAAAAATTATTTAATTATAATTTCATCATATTTATTTTTAATATTAAATTCATGTTCGATTTCGGATCGGGTTAGGGTTCAAGTCATTTCAAGTTTGGGCCATTTTGAGTTTAAATTTTTTTAAATTCATGATATTAACTTTTTTAATTAAAACAAATTCGATTTCAATTTAAACTTAAACTTTTTTATTAATTTTTATGTTTGAATTTATTTTGTCACCTAATTAGGCTTGCCGCGTCATCTTCGATAGCCTTGACCGTTGGATTTTAGTGTACCTCCACGCATCGGTGGGTCCCTTGCCTTGTCTTGCGTAAATCGTGTAAATACTAAACAAGGGAACTCGGTCAGAACCGCACTGCAACCGCAACTGTTCTTTGCTTTTTGGGAAGATTAAATGTAGGAACAATGGCTTGTTTATTTTTAGATAATAAAAAAATAATAATTACATTTTAAAAAATAAAATCATCAAAATTACTCTTGTTGGTCCAATCAAAGGCCGACTTGATTCTTTCTACAACCAAGGTCCTGTTGAGTTTTTCAAATCGAAAATCCAGAAATAACAATCAAATGGTGATTCGAACCAACATGCCACCGGTCCTTTCAACGCTTCTAAATTTCTTAAAAAAAAAATGGAACGAACTCCTCTATGAGAGGGTCGGTTCCTTAAAAAAAAATATATATATATATATAATAAAAAATATGTATATTTAATATAAATAATATATAATACAATAAAAATAATATATTCATACGATAAAAATAATTTATACATGTGGTAAAGATAATAAATATGTACATATAATAAAAATGATATTTTTGATCTAAGTAAATTATTTCTTTTATGAATATATCGATTCTCTTTCTTAATTTATGTATTTTTTTATCTAAAAAGTCTATTCTTTTTTATGAAGGGCATGTTACTTTGAATAAAATAATATGTACATATAATGAATCTAATAGGTACATATAACATAACTATATGTACATACAGTAAAAACTATATTTTTAGCTTAAAAAGTCGATTCCTTTCATAAAGAGATCAAACAACATGTACATATAGCATAAAATATGTACATATAGTAAAATAAAATGATATTTTTTGCTTAAAGAGTCAGCTCCTTTCATGAAAGAGTTGATTATTTTCTTAATTTGTATTCTTTTTTATTTAAGAAATTGGTTCTTTTCATGAAAGGTTGATTCTTTTGAATAAAATAACATGTATATATAATAAAAATAATATGTATATATAGTGGATCTAATATATACATATAGCATAACAATTTGTATAAATAGTAAAAATGATATTTTTAGCCTAAGGAATATGTTTCTTTCATATATGAGTCTATTTCTTCAAATAAGATAATATGTATATATAGTAAAAACAAATAAATAATTATTTTTATTTAAATTTAATTATAAAAATATATAAATATTAACACAATTATTTTAATTATTTAATTATTTTTTAAGTAATAATTTAAAATTTAATATAAATATTTTTTAATGTCAAAATTAAAGATATTGGATGAGCTAATCCGTTGCACAATAGAGGCATAGAGCTTCTAGGGTTTTTTTTTTTTTTGGTTTTCTTTATGATGCCCTAAAAAGATAAAGGACCTTTTTTGACTTTGTGTTGGCGATGGTTTTTATCAGGGAATTGATATTTTAAAGGCAAATTTTCATTTTCTTAAATGTCAATACAATTTATCATTACCCTATTATCTAAAAAAAAAAATCTCTATTGTCCTAAAATTTAATTTTTCCCTTTAGTTTTTTTTTTTTTCCTTTTTTGCTTTTGCTTTTCCATTTTTGTTCAATTTAACGACGGCGACTCTAGACATTCGTGCGACGACGATCATAAAGACAGGCCCATCCGTAGCCAATAAAACTCATAATTCATCGAGGTTACAAGTGTCACTAGTCGTGGTTCAATAACTGTGATTAGTCACTGACTTTTGTTATAACCCTTTTTTTTATTTAAAAGAATCTTCTGCCCATTGCAATGACATTTACCTTGACATGATTTATTTAAATAATGTTATTAGTTTTTATATGGATATAAAAATATGAATTTAATTTTTATAATTATAGTAAAGTAGCGAAGTTAATCTTATACTTATATTAAAATATAGATTTAATTTCTTTAAAATGATTTTAAAAAATTTTATTTTTATATTTTTCAAGATATCAAATTTTGATTTAATTTTAAAAATAATTGAAAATATCTACATTATTAAAAAAATTAAAAAATGCTGTTATAAATATTAATTATTTAAATAATAAAAGATACTGTTTTTTGTATATATTACTAATTTATTATTAAAAAATATAAAAAATATTTATGTTTAATAATATTAGAGACATTTTATTTTAAAATTTCTAAATGTTATTCATTAAAATTAAATAAAGCATTTTTTTATTAACGAAATAATTATCATGTCAGTTCAAGTTAACTTGGAGCATAAAAATCATATCTAAGATATGGTTCAAGTAAAATTAAATTCACAAGTTTAATAAGTACTCTTACTAATTGACTAGCTTTTTTGTAGACATTTCGAAAGATAATCTTCATAAAAAAGATTTAATTTTCAGTTAAATAATAAATTATTTCTATTGACTAGTCAAATTTTTATCAAATAAATATTGAAAAATACAAAAATCATTTTTTAAAAGCCATTTTTTTAAACAGATGAAGCTTTAAACGAAGTTTATTTTTAATATTTAGAAGTAAAACATGAAATTTATTTTCTAGTAACTTCGTAGCTTAATTATAAAATTCTAACATTTAATCAAGTCTTTGTATAGTTTTTATATTAGTTTTGTCTTTAAAATTATTTTCTTTTTTAATATTTTGGGTTTAGATGAATTTTTTGTTTATTGATTTTTTTAGTACAAAAAATTTTTACTTTAATAGTGTAAATATTTTTCATATTTTACTAATAATGTTGCTCTTTTTAATATTTATATCAATAAAATAATATTGTCATAATATTATTATTTTAAATATTAATATCAATATAATAAAGTCCCCTATAATGTGAATATTTATAATCATTTTTAATATTTTTAAGATTGAATTAAATTTGAAATTTAAAAAAATATGAGAATAAAAAAATTTAAAATTAAGGTAGAGTGATTAAATCCGTATTTTGGCATAAGTATAAGGACTAAATCTACATTTTGATAAAGTATAGGGCTAATAGCAACATTTAACCTAACCCACATTAATAGGGGTAAAGGTACTTATGGCTATGTGGGGAGCCGTGCCCTTTTCCCAAAAAAAAAAAAAATTAGAAATCCCTTTAATATGTAGGTTCGTATGTATGTATGTATTAAATACAATTAAATTGGTCACCTCAAAATAAAATTTGTATTTATTTAGTTTAATCTTGGTAATCCTAAAAAATTTAAAAAAATTTTAATGCATTATATATTTATCTTTTAATGGCTTATCATATAAATATATTATATATTTATATTTTGATTGTTGGTTCAACTTGATATATTAATTGTAAAAAGGTTCTCGTTTTTTTTATTTTTATGTTTGACCCCTAGTTATTAGCACTATACCTGTAAGTGTAAGTCCTACAAGCCAATTGAATTTGCTTGTAACACATTGGCTTTTAGATATTTCATGTAAAATATATTATGTGTTATTAATGTTTACGAGATTTTTTTTATCCATAAGATTTAATTTGAATAATTATTATGAAAAGTCTTATGAAGATAAAGCCCATGAAACACATTGGTTTTGCAAATGAATTGTAAAGTGTTGCAATTGTGGATCTTATGCATAAAGCCGTGTTTCTAAAATCATTCCTAGTTATCGTATTGTCAAGATAGGGCTCTGATAATGCACAAAGATCGGCATATGTAAGCCTTCATGCATATGCTGCTGCAACTAGTCTCATAAGTTAAATATAGAGATACTTGGGGATATCATATGGGTGCTTGTTATGGTAACAAGTTCACTGAACGTGAACTGCTATAAGAGTTTTATTTTGTATTTCACTCAAGTGTCTATGAAAAATACTTTCATGTGTCAGTAGTGTAACTGTTCCTTAAACTTATGACACAAGGTAACATTGTATGTGAATTATCATACTTAGAAATCATCACGAATGAGTCCACAATATATGGACACCCAAATAAGGGTGGTTTTGGGTATGATATGAAGCACACTGAAGATGAATGAATGGTTTAGAGAAGATTCATCACCCTACGTGATTTAAGAGAATATATCTTGCATGTACTTTGCCTGTGTTAACTCAAAGACTTTTGCCAAAGCAATAGGACTATGGAGTTAACACATAAGGTTGCATACTAATATGGAATAGGCTAAGAATAGACACTACACCATGCTCTTGTCTTTTCCAAGATATATGATGAAATGGTCCAATGACACTAACATCTGTACAATGAAAGGCTTGTCAAACCATATTGTCTCTCTTAGCATTTGGGTGACCGTGATGCATTGTTACATGCCATTCATGGTTTATAAATATAAATATTCTTAATTGAATTAATTTATATTTATAACCAGCATGTTAGGGCCTAATGGGCCATACACATAAAATTGATTTTATGGAATTAAAATGGGATTAGATTAAATTGTAGAAATATTGATCTCTTAGGGATTAAATTGAAAAATTCAATGAGTCCAAGGACTTAAGTGCAGTTAAATCAAAAACTTAATTTGCCCTAAAACCTAACTATAAAAGCGTTACATTTTGCCGTCCATGATGAGAGATTGACGCCTTTAGCTTGTGAAATTCAGGTTTAGTTGCACGGATGAAGCAAAAAGAAAAGAAAAATTGCTTTTCTTCCCAGTTCTTTTACATGGCAAAGGTTTCGATCAAGGGGAAAGTTTATGAAACCTAAGCTGCTTGTATGGTTCCTGACAAAACGCAATCCTAACCTTGTAAAGGTTTCCTAAGTGACCTACATGGATCATCATTGGAGGCCGGACAATTGGATAACTTTGGTTTGCGACAACCAGGCTCAGTGTGCAAGAATAAGCGGAGATCAAATTTAAGAGGGTATCTTAACAATCCTGGTTTGAGGTATGATTTTGTTTTAGGGTATGTCAGATTTTAATTATTCCACTACATAATTTAATAATTATTATTAAGTTTATTATTTGATGTCGATTGAGCATGATCCGAATTCTAGCAAGTGGTATCATAGCCTCGTTTGTGTCGCTTTAATCGATCAAGGGTTTTAATTGTTATTGTTTTTTGAAATAGTTTTGATTTTGGTATCGTCCTTGATCCGATGTAGTAATTAAATTTTTTAAAAATTATTTTAATTATTCATTTTAATTATGGCAGAAAATAAATTCATACTTATTTATTTCATTAATTAGTTTAAAATTGTTTTTTACTAATTAATTGATGGTACAATCGGTTGGTGTCAATTAAGAATTGTTTGTGCTAAATTGTCCCCATTTGGTTGATTTTTGGGTGCTGAAAAATCTTTTTTTTTTTTTTGCATCTCGTAGCTGCTGCATTTTAATGATTTTTCAACCTTAAAAGGATGGAGAATCGTTCTTGATATTATTAGGGCAGTAGAATTGTTGCAAATTGGTGGCTGTATATGCGCATTTGATACGCAAATGCGTGCATCAATTTCTGAGCACCTGTTGCGTGTCTTTGTATTGCTTTTCCACGATTAATAGCAGCAACTATGCTGCATTAGAAAAGGCAACAGTTGCCGATATAAAGAGCAGCAGCTGGCAGCAGCTTTCCTTGGTGGTGGACGTTCATTCTAGTAGCTGGCAAGTGCTTGTTTATTGCATATTTTGCACCGATCCAGAAGCGCATTCGCCGCATGAATGGCCACTTAATATGGCTTGTTGAAGGCATAAGATTACGCGCCAGCAGCTGGTTGTTTAATTTTGCACTTTGCTGGCTGTTTCAGAGTAATTGGCTGGCTGTTTTGGACTAATTTTGGTGGCTACATATGCTGCTACCAGCAGCAGCTTGGATGCATGAAAGGTGGCGCCAAAGTTTGTCCATTAAGTAGTTGTGTAATTCTTCAAGTTTAGTGCTGAAACTAGTGTTCGTCTTAAGCATTTGGTTGGACTTTACGAAGTCACCAATTACACGTCACTTGAGTCCTCCATGGATTAGATTAATATGCCGCACGTTGCTAGCTTTGAAATTTAGTGTTTTGATCCAATTAAATTTCTTTAATTATCACCAAATAAATTATTATCCAATTAATAATGTTTAAGATAACAATTGGATAATAATATTAACATGTTTTATTTTCAATTAAATTGTTTAATTGGACAATATTTAATTTAATTTATTAATTTTAAATTTGTTTAAAATTTATTCTAATATGATTAGAATAAATGTAATCAAGTGAGAAAATATCTTCATTAATTGAATTAAATATAGGATCCATAATTGGATAATAAAATTAAAATATTTTATTTCGATTAAATTGTTTAACTTGAAAATATTTAATTTAATTGATTAATCCTCATTGGATTAGGATTTTATTCTAATATGATTATAATAAATGTTAATCATATACGAAAAATAGTTTTCTTAAATAAATTAAATATAGCATCAAGTATAAATCTCAAAATGGTAACTATAAACTAAAATATAATTATATGTTCATGATATTGATTGTGAATGCATGGGATGATTTATGGACTTAGATCCAATGTGATCATGGATGGTTGATTATTTTCATGGTATTTATTTTATAAATAGGGTCCGCATACCTTGCCTTATCTTTCATTTTTTGGGTTGTAAAATTCTTTTCTCACCTAATTCCCCTCAAATGTAACTTGATGTTTCTTTATTTCAAATGTAGTTAGATCACATTAAGTGAAAACTAGGATTAGTTAGGAAAGTTTTGTAACCTAAAGAAGGAGATCTAAGCAAAGGCACCATGAAGCACGGGAGACTACATTAAAGTTTGAGAAGTTTATGTACGTGATCATCTAGGAATTAACCAACTAATTTCCTTTGATGCTCAAGGAAATTGGATTAGATAAAGTCCATGATCATCCAAGTAGATAGCATAATGGTTGATTTATTTTGTATGATATTATAAATGTAATGCATGCTAATAAGATGAGACCTAAATAATTAAAATGAATAAATGAAATCCCTCATGCAATATTGAGTCATATGCTATGCATGATAAAGATGCTTTCCATTGTTCATAACAAGATACTCGAGTTCTGACCGATGGGATTTGTTGAGCTAACTCAGGGTCTCAACTGTTCGAACTACTTGAGTTATGAACAATGGGTTTTACTCAACTAATAATGTGTTGTTTGGATGTGTACAACTTGACTGCATGGAGTTAGAGGTAAAGGTTAGGCAAAATGTATATGATACATTTATGCAAGGA
>JBBYHK010031955.1:38265-52131 GCA_038382065.1 Adansonia grandidieri | reverse complement strand
CATATTCTGAAGTTGAAGCCACCTTAAATTTGAGGAGTCTAGCACCCATGTTGAGAATTTCATTAACGTGGTCTATAATTTTTTTGTTTGTTTTTTGAGTTTATAAAAAAACAGAAAAAGTTGTGTTTTCGATTAAAAAATTATAAGTTATATTTGTTTGAAGAATGATTATTGAGAATTTAAAATTTGATTTTCATAGATAATTATGTAGTTTTAAAATACAACGATTGTGCTTAAATTTAAAAAATTGTTCTCGTTAGACTTGTCAAAATTAAAAAGAAAACTATAATTTACTACAAGCAATATTGAAATAGAGCGGATCGGAGCACAGATTTTACAATTGTAGAGATAGTAATCGATCGTAAAAAGTTAAATATTATTTTATTTGATTTTTACAGATTATATATCTGAATTTAGATTTTTTTAGTTCGAATATTATATTTATAATTAATGGTAGATTCGGGTAGATTTAGATAAGAATTTTTTAATATTAGATGGTCGAATTTACTTTAATTTTGATTTGGATAGAATCATATATTAGAGTTAAATATTCAAATTCATTTTATTGATACAGATGTTATCAAATGTTTAAATATTTAACGAATGAGGATATACAACTAAACGGAAGAATATTATCTTTGAAGAGTAATTTTGTTCATGGATATTTCTATTTAATTTGGGTTTAGATTTATAAAATTAATTTTGAATAGTTAACGGATGATAAACAGATTTATATGTCATATAAATTAATTGAATTTGCATTTTAATATTTTCAGAATTACAAATATTCAAATTGCCGCAATTGTATTGCTGCTGTTTTATATTAGAGTAGAAATTATTAATTGTGTTACGAAAATGAAATCTAAGGAATAGCGGAAAGCAACGTACGAAGATATAAAGAAATACAAAAAAGTTTCAATCAATGCAAAGAGTGGAGAGCGAGAGAATCAAGAAGATGAGAAATGCATGCTTTGAAATTACGGAGAGCCCACACCAAGAGAAGGAGAAGAGATTGTTGAGGTGGTCCGGTCCTCCGGATACCCATCTCCTTTAGCGCAAAACGTTAACCCCATCGTACATACAAACATGAGATTCTAAATATCACTAGTAACTAGTGGACTGTAGACGACTGTCTACTATGTCTTTTCCTACGTCATTTGAAATTCAATGCTTTCTGACTTTCTGGCCACAAAAACAATGCATGCCTGCAATTTTGCCATCAACCATTCATTTGTCTTATTTCTTGAAATCTTCTTTTGATTAAAATTTTAGACACTATATATCAATTATTCGTACACCTATATTCAATTGTACTACCAAAGAAAAAAAACAGCTATTCAATCAAAAATTAATTGTTATTTAAGATATTTTTTACACCATTTCGTTTAAGTCATTCGATTATTAGTTTTTTTTTTTTTTCCTTTTTTAGTGTACTTCTAATTTGCTTTAATTTGGATTTAAATGTCGGTATATGTCCGATAATCAATTAGATTGGATAAGAGATATACAATTAATAATCCATATCTATCATTATACTTTACAAATGCAAAGTTTTTATTCATGTTAGTATAATAATAAAAGGTTATTAAGTACTAATTAGATGAAACCTATAATAACATAAAGACCTTGTAAAGGAATTATAAAGGATTATAATTGTAAGCTCTTTATGCATCAAAATCATATTTCTAAAACTTGTACTAATTACTTTATTGGCAATGCACAAGGAATAGTATATGCTAAGCTTTCTTGATTGTAAAGTTAGCATCCAATATTTAGATAACATGTAGGTATTTGTTATTCGAATAAGTTTATTGAACATGATTAGTTGTGAGAACTCCATTTAGTATATTTACTCAAGTGGTAATGGAAATATTCTTAGGTGTCACTTGTGCAGATATTCCTCTAAATTGTGAAATTTAGACGAAGAATCTATTCCAATAATAAAGCAATGACAAATCTATTGTTTCTTTCATAGAGTGTACATGCATCAAGACCGTACGTGACCTAATTTTTTAATCATTTTGTTGAACATATGTTAGTGGGTCTAGTTGAAATAGTAGTTAACTTTTAAGAAGTTGATTAGTGGATTTTAGTCACATTGCCAAGCACTTTATCATGGCTAAGTTAGTAGGCCATTTTTTTTTGTTATTTTTAAATGTATATAAAAGTAGCATTTGTTTCAATGAATCACTCACTTATGCATTCCATTTTTTTTTTGTCTTTGTTCCTTGTTTAACATTTTTTTTTCTTGAGTTTTATTTGCTACGTTATGTTATAAAAAACCTCAAACAAAAACAATTGGTATTAGAGCTCATTTCCTAAGGAATATGTGAGTAACCTTGTAAGAGCATTTAAGTGAACTCAAACACGAACCAAACTATTCAATGAAACAACTTCAAGACATGAAAGCAAAAACTAGTTTTCCATCTATCGCTATTCTTGTCTTCATTGAAGACGATTATTACATATGGGTTATGGGCATCGAGACTTACTTGAATGCACTAGATCTCTAGGAAGTAGTGGAGGAGGATTGTGAAGTTCTTCCCTTGCTAGACAATCCCACATTGGTTTAAATCCCAAATTAGAAAAAGATAAAAGAAAAAAAATCAAAGGCAAAGGCCTTCTTGTTTGCTGCTGTCTCACTAACAATGTTTACTTGCATCATGACCTTTAGCTTAGCAAAGGGTATTTAAGATCATCTCAAAAAGGAATATTAAGGAGATAAAAGGATTAAAGGAATGCAAGTACTTGTTTAATAAGGGAACTCGATATGCAAAAAATAAAGAAGCCAAAAACTGTTAAAGAATTGAGATTGTCAACAAGGTAAGTTGTTGGCTTCTGAATTTTTGGACTCAAGTATTGTTCAAAAATTCTTGTTATTGTGCCTAAAAATTTTGAGGCAACAATTTCTTCCTTATATAATGCTAAGGATCTATCCAAACTTACCTTCGCAGTTAACAGAATGGTAAATATTTTGCAATAGACCTATCAATTTTGACCTAAACTTGAAAAATCAACCCAAACTCGACCCAACCTAATTTGACCAGAAAAGTTAATAACTTGAAACCGACCAACCAGAACCCAAAATTACCCAAACTTGAAATGAAATAAACCTAACTTAAAACCAAAATAACCTAAACCTAAAATGATCCAAACCTGAACTGGCCTAGACAATTAACCCTAAATAACCTAAATGCAAAATGAGAGAACCTGAGGGTTAAACTTAATCGACCCAAACTCGATTAAATCAAATGTTAAACATGATTGACCCAAACCCAAAATGAACTAAAGCGAATGACTCAAACCTGAATAACCCAAGATCGAAGTGAATTGAACTCGAAATGACAAGAAATGAAAATGATTCAAACTTGAAAATGACTAAAAAATATCTAGAAACCTAAATCGACTACCCAAAACAAACACAACCCACCCAATTGACTAGTCCATTCAGCAAGTACAAGAACAAAGAAGGCTTATGAAATGAAATGGTGCTGTTGAAAAAGCATTGCAAGCCAAGCATTAATGTTTGTTGTTTATATCACGTAAGTGCATATATTGCAACAAGCAATATAGTGCTAAAGTTGAGTGTTGATCCGATGAGAAATTGTTTCCAATTTCGTTAAATACTAAAATTACAACAACCTAATCTTGTTCAAAGAAACGATTAAAATTTTAAATTAAAAGAAAACTAAAATTAACTAACTAGCAAAGCAAAAAAATTTGGGTTTGTTTAATTAGTGATAAAAGCCTAAGATTACAAACTCTTTCTAAATTTTATTTGAATTTGGTCTATACTCTTAACTTGACTAATAATAAGTTGTTGACCTAGAGCTCTAATTTATTAATAAGAATCTTCCGATGGTCTTATAAAAATATCTCTCTTAACCAATTCATCCTTATGAAAATTGAATTAAAAAAAATCAATAAGCACAGACTTTAAATTGGTTACTCATGACATGTTCTTATATTCCTATCTCATATGCAGATTAATTCATCTAATAAATGAATATGAAACATATGTTATTAAATCCATGTCTAAATATAAAATTCTCTTTTCCAAGTTCATTAGGGTTTACCAAATTAATCTAATTGGTGATTACTCAACCAGAAGCATTTAGCACAAGATTGAATAAATAACTCAAATATCATTAAAATCAAGAAAAAGAATAAAATAATCAAAAAGAGTATTCTATTACTATCGTAAATATTACAAGAAAGATAAGATTAAGGGAAAAGAGAAAACAAAGATTAGCTGAGTATTTTTTTATTCAAGCTTCTCTAAAATCTCTTTTACCTCTTGAATGCTTTTGGTGGTTGCTTTCCTTTTAAAAATAACTAGGTTCAAAGTAATACTAAAAGTCTACTATTCTCCAACCTAAATTAAGTCCTACAAGATCCTATTTATAAATCATCAAAAGCTAGAAATGAGAAACTTCATGCGCAATTAACATGAGCAATTTATTTTGGAAAGTTGCTGAGTTAAAGCCACTTTGCTTATTTATTGTGTTATCACACCTCAAAAACTCTTTTAGGCTTTAGGCCTATAAAAATATGAAAATACTAAATTACTATATAATTTAATCATAAATAAAATAAATAAAAATAATTTAAAAACAAAAAATAATAAAATCTAAATAAAAAATTTTAAAACCTAGCTAACTTTAATACTTATAATGTGACTAAATAACTCTCCTTTATATAAAAATCAATTAGAACAATAACTCATCGCTCTAGCAATTTTCCTTACACTAAAATTTATTTCTTTTCATTCTCATCCCTCTAGCAATTTTCTCCTCTGTCCTATTATTTTAATTTGTTAATTTTAACTCCTCCAATTTCCTAATTTATTTAATTTCGCCCTCTTTTTCACAAGCATAAGAGATTTTCAAGGACAAGATAAGATGATGATAAAAAAAAGTCCTTTCTATCTTTGATTTAACAGTATTAGGAATAAATGTCATCCCTAATTTAATAGTATTGGTGACAAACGTTGTCTCCAAAATTTTTCAAAGAAATAATTTTAGAAGATGACTATTAGAGATAATTTTTCGACCTTGAAACTTTTAAGGATGATTTTTTATCTTTTGGAGACAATTATTGATTGTCCTCAATTCTTCTAAATATGTAGTGTTTTACTTTTCCATTTGAAACTCTCCATTTTAATTCTTACCAATCTTAATTCTAAATTCTTTACTTCAATTTCTCTAATTATAATCCTCAATTTTACCCTTCATTCCCTAATGAAGCTTTGTTTTTTTTTTTCTAATCGCGCCACTCATCCTTTCTTTGAAGTTTTTATTTTCAATTACACCATTCCATTCTTAATCTCACATTTGCTCCTTTAACCTTGCCATTCTCTTCCTAATTAAAATTCTAATTTTGTTCAATTACACTTTTTCACTTTAATTTCAATTTGTCTCACCTAATTTCACATTTCCCCTTTAAAGGCAACTTTTTAATTTTTTTAAACGTAGTTCGTATGCCTTTAATTTCTTTAATTTTGCCTTTTTACACCTAATTGAAACTTCCAATTTTTTAATTTAACCTCTTCCATCCTTAATTTCAATTTGCCTGTTTTGATTTTTTCCTTTTTTTTTTCATCCAAGGCATTTCCAATTAGGTTCTTGCACCATTTACATTTATCCAATTGAGTCCTCCAACATCAACAGCTCCTTTAATAAGGTCTTTTAATATTATTGAGGGGTCAAGGAAAAGAAATGCTTTTCAGCTATTAGAAATTTAAAAAGGTTAATTAAGAGCCCCAAAAAATTAGGCTTGCATAGATTTAGTAAACAAAGCCAAAAGCGAGTGATGTTCGTCTCCAACATTACTTAGATTAGTGAATCTTTTCTGGATCACTCATCCATCTTTGCATTGTTCATCCAATATCTAAAATCACTCTACCATTGGCATATCTTCTTGGAACTCAATTGCGATGAAATCAAAGCATAACACTCCCCATTTAAGATAACATTGTATTACAAGTTTGAAGACTAGTTACACAACTAACACATGAGAACATTTTATAGACACTTAAGTGACAATACCAAATAAAGTTCGCATTACGGGTCTAATAAGAACCTATATTATATCCACAAGTATCCTAATACTTCAACCATATGAGAATTGGTTGTATGAGTTCGCAAGCAAGAAGACTTAGCATGTACTAGTTTTTGCACATTATCAATGCTTTGTTTTGACAATACATCGACTACGAACTATAATTTATAGACTCAGCTTTCATGCTTATTGGATTTTTTAATTGTAACATTTACAATTTCTTAAAATGCCATATGGATCTCTTGGGCTTCATCTAATTAGTAGTCAATGATTACTAATCACGCTACTAACATGAAGGAAAACTTTGTACCACTCAAGTGAATGATAGGTTTGCATTATTGATCACATATTTCCTTTATCTACTTCAATTAGCTCTAAAGTGTACACACCATAGTTTTTTTGGGTCTTTATCCAAGGCATCCATCATTCACAGCTAATGTGAAGTGTTCACAAAGCCAAAGGTGCATAAAATCCATATTTCCATGTATAGGTATCAATACATGACCTTTATGTATCGATACAAGGCCTTCACGTCATCAAAATCTCAAAATCTATTATTTGTATCAATACAAAAGCCATGTATCAATATATTTGTCCCAGGTATTGATACATTTGACATTTGTATTGATGCAGAGTTATATCATAGCTAAAATTGCAAGTTTTGGCCCATCGATACAATCTTCAATGTATTGATGTATCTTGGCAAAATTTATTCTATGTATTGATACAAAACTCTTTATATCAATACACAAGCAAATTTGCCCAGTTCGTGCCATTTTTATCCTTTTCACCATCATGAATTTAGTCAGGATGTTAGCCATAAAAGTCATTCAATCTCAGACATAACTCCTAAAAAATCATATGGGTTTCATTTTTGGGCTTTAGGCATTGGATCATAATAGTTTGAATGGTCTATTAAGGTTGTTACAAGGGTATTTAACATTATAATGTGAATTAATCAAGGGCAAGCTAGACCTTGCTAATTATGTTAGCTTATGCATGGTTTCTTGCTACTGCTAAAGCTGTATATCAACCAATGAAATGCTGAAAGATTGCTCCTTAATACAATGACTCACCATGTTCTATACCATAAATCTTCTAAATAACCTACTTGTGTTAGGTTTTTTATGGTTGAGATTAAATCTATATAAGATATATTTTATATCAGCCAAAAAAAAAACTAGACTTATTTTTACAGTCGTTGCTACCTTTAACAAATACTATTCCCGTAGCTCTTTCCCAACCCCTCCAAAAAACCCTTTTAAAACCCTCCATTGCCTTCATTTTTCCTTTCAAAATTCCCCTCCATTGGTATTACAACCATCAAGCTTATTCTTAGTCACCTTTTCTTGCTAATTCATAGCAAAGGAAGAGAAGAAAGCGAGCTACAAGTGTAGAGACTTTTCTATTCAACATCACCAATAAGGTTCTCAAGCTTTTGGGTATATTTCGCATTTTTTTGTCCATTCATTTACTTGCTTTTTACATTTTCATCATTGTAGTAAGCCTTAATATGTTGATCATGACCTTAACTCATGTATCTTATGGCCTTGATTGTGGTAGACTTAGGATTTCTAATGCTTTGTTGACCCTTTTACCATGGTTTCCTGTGTTTATATGCTTTGTTCGTCTTGAAAACATGTTTCAATGCTATCTTAAGAATCTTAACGAGCTTCTTTTCTTGTTTGAGCATGTTTACATCATTTCCATGGCATGATTCTTGATGTCATTCATGAAGCTAATAACTCAATGCATTTTCTTGCCCACTTTTTTACATTTTTGTCATCATTTTTATGTCAAAATGTCATTTTTACTTATTTGAATATGCTTTCCATGTTTATTGTCATGAATATCATACCTAGTTCATCACATGCTTGTCAAAATGCCTGTTTGGTGCTTGTCAAAAATTTATTTCTTAAAACTCCCTAAGTTAAGGCTATATTAACTTAATTAAATGGAGATTAATATGGACTTAATGTTTTCTATCTATTAATCCTCCAATCTTGAGGAAAAATTAAGCTTTCCATGCTTGGATTTAAGGTTAAATGAGGCTAAATATTTTGATTGTCAAAAAAGAAATGTCTTTTAAATTGTCCTAACTTGTTTATGCCTTAGTCTTACTGTTTAAAGTCCATTACTAGTGACATGGTTAATAGGCTATTCCATCATCCCAAACTTCTCTGGGATTACGTGAATGAGCTTGTAAAACCACAATCACTGACCCCCTCCTTATCACGGACATTCAAATGTCCCTTATCCAAATCTAGTTCTAGAAAGCTTGAAAGATAAAAAATTTCCCTTGTTTCATGCTGTTAGCACCATAATCATGACTTTAAAAATCATTTTCAAACTATAAACAATTTTTCATGAATTTTATAATATTTTTATTTAAAAGGTATTGAATTACCTTTCCAATGGTATCTTATTTTCCCTTAGACCATTTTGGATGAGGAAGTTATAATTTTTTGAAACCAAGCTATCAGGATCTCCTGGAATCAATGATTAGCATTCTATTTAGGCCATTTTTGTACATCAGATGAATTTTTTAGATTTTTAAAATATTTTTCCAAAAAATTTCTTATACTGTCCTTTTTGAAAAGGTATTGTTTGCAATTTAATGATTCTAAATGAGTTCGGGATAGTTTTTTAGAGTCTACTATGCCATTTCCTCTGCACATGTTGGTAGTGCCAAACTAGTCCTAAATTAAAAAATTATTTCCACCTAGAAAGTAATTTTCTAAGGTTTTTGGAATATTTTAATATTAATCCTTATCGAACAAACTTTTCAACGGTGCCTTATCCGGCCTCGAGAACTTTGAGATTTGACTGAAATAAAATAAAAAAGGGGGATAGCACAAAGTTGTCCCTATTTTTAGCATAAGTTAAAATTAATTGATTTTTCCAAAATCCCTTTTCGAGGCATTCGAATGCCTCTAAGTGAATTCAACCCACCTTTATTAAGTCTAAAAAATATACGTGTAAGTACTTTTAGGTTTGAATCAAGGCATAAACATTTTTCCAAATTTTATCAATGTCTTTTTTTTTTCAATTCCTATCTTCTAAATCGAAAATTATTGATTTTGTCATGAAACAGAAAAAAAATATCACTTTTGTCAAAAAATTATCAACTTTTGTCAATTTAAGTTTTTTCAATCTCTTGTTTTCAAAATTGTCAAAAATCAAAATTTCTTTTTCCTGAATTTTCTCCAAGCTTTTCAAATTCAAACTCAATTTTTCTACCTCAATCAACAAATGCATTCAAACATGTCTAAAGAACTGTTAACTTGGTTATTTCTAGATAACTGATGACAATTACAAGATACTTTGAAAAACTTAAAATTTAAACTTTATTTATTTTTCACTTTGAATACTTGAACTTGAAACTTGAACTTTCTTTAGTCTTTAAAATTTGCTTTCTGACATTTGACTTGATCTTCTTGCAACTTTAGAATAAAATTTGCTCCTGCTGATCTTGAAGCTTTGCTTCACTTGTCCTTCTAGTATGGAGGGTGATCCTTGATTAGGGCTTAAAGAAAAAAATTATTAGGCTCAAAGGGGGATTGCAAATAGATAATTTTCTATATTTATGAAGGGATAAAGAAAGAAGGCCATTTTTATTTTAAACATAGCCATTTGAACTGGCAAGCATTTTGCTAGGAAAGAGGATAATTTCTTTTTGAAAATCATTTTTGAAAACCTCAATAACATAATGTTGCACTCAATTTTTAAAGGCTTAAGGTATGCCTCTCAACATTCAACTTTTAGCTACCAACGACTGGTTGAGCCTTCAGGAAAGACAATCAGATTCGCATGGAAAACATTTTGAATTTCATATCACATGTATTAGGCATTGGTTTTCAAAGGTTTTCTCTATAAGGAAAAGATGTTTTTCTGGCTTATGTTTACGTTTATTCTTCCTAAATTAAGGATTTGGAAGAGTGTTAAGGAAGTCATGGTAAAAGGTTATCAAAATGAGGGAGATCTTGGAATTACTATCATTATTTTAACGCATATAAATTATCGATACCTAAATCATTTATGAGCAATAACTTATTTGTAAAACCTTTAAGGAATCCATAGAAAAGAACATGTAGGTGTGAAAAGTCTATGGTTGTGAAAGGTCTATAGTTAAATGTCTAGGTTAATCATATATGTGGAAGTGAGGGACTATTTTAAGAGAGTTTAACCTAACAGTGATCATTTATCAAAGAGAAATTTTTCAAAATGTTCTCACTATCTTAGGACTGGAAATCATTATTAATAAAATTCATGGTTTATTCTAGAATGTATAATGCTCATAAACTAAAAATTCATTTGAAACAAAAATTTACAGTTTCAAAAGGAAAGGGTACAAAATTTAAAAGTCAAAATGGAAATTACCCCTCATTGGTGTGCTACCATAAGTTTAATGTCCCTTGGACCAATCATTTTTGGTAAGCATCAATTAACTTTTAGAATTTTACAGGATCACTATCCTTGAGGACCTAGTTTTTGTGCTTGAATGCATTGCAATTCTCCATGGAATGGCCTTTTAGCCGTTTGTGATATTCACACTTGACACTTGGATTGCACTATTCTAGATATTGGTGTCTCCTAGGCTTTATTGGGACAGTGGAGATCATTTTATTCTGAATGAGCAAATGAAAGAGCTCGATGTAAGGAATCGTGGGGTATAATGTGCCTTCGGCCTTTTTTTTTTTGCTTCTAAGAGTCACTTAACCTTTCTTTCGGGTCTCTTTGTCTTTTAGAACTCGATGTTAAACAAATTTATGTAAAGAGCTACGAGATACAAGGATAAACCTATAGAGGTTGTTGAACAATAAATGTCAAAATCGAAGACATTTTCTGAATGGATTTCCTCGCTTTTTTAGCTCATTATGATCATGGCTTTCATCTGTAATGTCTTCTTGGCATTTAATAGCAGGATCTCTCTCTTGTCTCACATATGTCACTTCGCTAGAATTAATGATTTTTCCCCTTTTTATGCCGTGTTCAATTCTTTCTAAAGCAAATAAAATATCTGTAAACTTAGAGAAAGCATTTCTAACCAATTTTTCATAGTATGGAGGTCGCAAAGTATCCACAAATGGACATGCATTTCTCTGTTAGTGAGAAGTGGTAGGACACATAAAGCTACATCTTTCCCTCTATAGGCATATTCTTCATAGCTTCCATTAGGATTATTTCTCATATTTTGGAGGGTTCTTTGATCCTGAGCAATTTCTAACTTGTGCTTATGTTGTCGTAAAAACACTCGGACCAAGTCCATCCATGTACACAGATATCCTTTTTCTAATTAAGAATACTATTCCAAAGTTGCCCCAGTTAGACTTTTGGAAAAATCTAAATGAGTAATTTCTCATTTCAACATGCCTAGCCATTTTACGAAAATATGTCGTCAAAAGTGCCTTAGGAGATGTGAGTCCGCTATACTTTTCAAACTTTGAAATTTTAAATTTTGGCAGAATAACCATATTCATTATTGGTAGAACATCTCTCATATCTTCAACTTCTTTTTTGCTGTTAATAACCTAGATCCTTTCTAATTGGTTGAGCTTTTTTTTTTTTTTTTTTACATTTTTGCGCTTTGTACAATTTTTAATAAGCCTTCATGTGGGATTTTTACTCGCCTTACAATATGGAACTCTTTGCATATTTCTCAAGTCAAGGTTTTGCTCTTGAACCAACCTTTCTTCATTAAGAAAGTGAACCATTGAATCTTCTCGTATAAGAGTAGTCTTCACAACTGCCCTTTGTAACATGGTGTCAAAATTAATGTAAATGGTTGGTGGCAAATTAGCAGTAGGCACACTTAGCATAGCTTGGGTGTTCGTCAGCTGTCTATCTTTAACATTGGATGACAATCCTTTTGTTAATACCCACATATGCTTGGTACGATACGGGACTATTTATATATTTTTGTGATCAAGTTTAGGTTTTGTGGAAACCCTTTTTCCATAATTCCTTTCTTCTTTTTGTAACTTTAAGCGGTTTGAATTGTTTATGGCTCTAATTTTCTTTGTTTTGGCTTATTCTAACCTGTCTTACTGAGTAGTGTCTTCTTTTTCCATCTACTAATCCTTCATTACTCCACCTTAAAAAATTTTAAAAACTTAAGTTAGTTTGCTTGAATATGTATGTGTTTTGTCAACATTAGTTTTTACTGTCATCCTTGTGTGAGTATTAGTAAATGGAAAATCGACATATGAATTAATTAATGAATATATGAATGAATAAGTATATAAGGCAACATTTAATGGCACCAGTTAGGTGCTAGGCAATTGGTCTAGTATCAGACGTGGATATTATTGTAAGGGCAAGAATCTAAGGAATTCAAATCATAATTCGACAGTATCAGTTTATTCACCTAAAGCATGTCGATTCTTGCCTCCAAGGTGTCACCTATGTCTTGATGCAATAAATGGAATGAATTTAGCACATGATAAATGTACAAACAAATGAATGTATAAACACTGCATATATAAAAATGATTGAATGGATTTATCAGCATTCATAGAATGGAAATTATGAATATACAAATCATATGAACGTAGTAAATCTTTGAATGGATTTACAAGCATTTATGAAAATTATGGACATTGTGTCAAAAATTGAAAGGAAAAATTCTGACATTATCTTCTCCTTTCTCTTTAATAAACCAGAAGGTTTCAAAAATTTAATCAATCTGGTCGATTTTGATTTTTTTCCTTCTTTTCTTTTTTTTTCTTTTTCTTTAATTTTCTGTTTCTTCATTTTTGCTTTTGATTTCTTTTTTTTTATTTTTTTCCTTTGAAAAAAAATTTCACCAATAAAAATTTATTACAATATTTCAAATCAAGGTGAGAAAATAAAATTCATAATGTATATTTAAAAAAGCAAAATTATAAGAACAAAAGGTTAAAAGTGTTCCCCAAAGTATACCTAATTTGGCACTTTCTAGAATTGAGTATGGCTATAACTAGGTGAGGCACTTATGGTTCATTACATGAAGTTCGACTTAATCATCTAAAAAAGTTCTCGAATTGCTTTCCAAGTTCGGAAAGAACTTACGAGGTACCCTGATCCTTACCCATTATGGGTTTATGTAAGAAAGGGTTCAGTTTAAGCGGGAGTATCTTCCATGCCTATAACGAGGCTAACACCTCAGTTAGGCATAGAAATTTACAGCCAGTAGGCATTTCATTGGAGTAAATGGAGGATAACACCTAGAAGGCAGAGCTATTTCACCCCTACCTAAAATATTGGGTACTTATGCTTCCTCCATATACTTGGGAGAAAATCTAATGTATATGATTATGCATAGTGTATGTGGGGGAACAACTTACCTTTTATGACTCAAGACTCTCAAAAATAATAAAACCCTTTATCCTAAAAGCCTCGTAAAAATAATGCTGCAAAGAAAACAAAAAAGTTAGTCCAATATGTGAATAATATATAGCAGAATTTCTATATAAATAAAAAAATGTAATAAAAATTATGTTTTGAAAATATCAAGAATTATAGTTAAATAGTGATTGAAACTATATTAATCAAAATTATTTAACATATGATTAATTTTAGGCTTGAATCTCTAACTTGTCCTCGGCAAAGTTCCCAAGCTATCTAACATGGCTAGATACGAATCTTAACTAGCTCGAATTGAAATGACGGATGTACCCCTCGTTTCTCTCTATATATATATATATCTATATATCAATTTTTCCTTTTATTTGGGGCCTATATCATTATTATTATTATTATTATTATTATTATTCTTTATTTCTCGTTTTTGGAGACTAAGTTGTCGAGATAAATCACTCACTCAAC
>JBBYHK010031955.1:0-38165 GCA_038382065.1 Adansonia grandidieri | reverse complement strand
ATTATTATTATTATTATTATTATTCTTTATTTCTCGTTTTTGGAGACTAAGTTGTCGAGATAAATCACTCACTCAACTTAACTCTGAGGTGAGATTGGTCACCTACCGGAATTCATATTTTGAGGGTTATAAAACCTTTAAAAATAAACTCTAAGGTCTACACTCATACCAGAGATCATATGAAAGGGTCTAGGAGTGGGTTACAATCACATGTAAAGATTAACCTTCTTGTGATGTCAAGTAATTGGCACCTTATTAATCACGTGTTAATATAAATTTTGATTTTTATTCAATTTCAATATTTGATATTTAATTATAATTCTCATACATCGAAAATAAAATTTTATGAAATAAATTTATTATTTTGGATGAGAAAATCGGGTTTTAGTATTTTTTAAAATCAAAATATTTTCTATGCTCTTCCGAAGAACTAAAAGAACATGAAAGCTTTTATCATTCTCCTTTATACCCCACTGGAGAGCCGGTGGAATATGAAAGATTTTAAAAAATCAAAATAACTTTTGTACCTCACTAGAGAACTGGTGGAATACAAAAGGTTTTATTTTTTTTAAATTCAAAAAATCCATTTTTATTTTTAAAAAGATATCTCGTTATTAAAAAATGCTTAGAATCCCTCTTATATGCTAGGAGAAATTCCATGTACTATTTTAACATCGAAGACATTGCTTTAATTTACAAAAATTCTAATTTTATTATAAATATTAAAAATTATCCTAAAACTCGATTTAGACGAAGAGTACTAAACTAGATTCTTAAGGATCCAAATTTGGTCGATTTGACCAACATTCGGTGACCTTAAAGGACTTGATTCTAAAAATAAATTAATAAAATATCCCTAAAGAGTACCTTCGACGTACACGTGTCCCGATAACCTTAAATGATTCTATAACTATATAAACAATGAACCTATTCCTACTGTACACCTTTGACATAGAAGTATCCCTGTGATCACATAGAACTTTATTCTAACGTAAATAACTAAAATGTCTCTAAGGTCTACCTTCAACATCTAGGTATCCTGATAGGCCTAAAGGGTTGGATGACTTAATAAAGGTGAACCTATCCTTATTATCCACCTTCAAAATATAAGTATCTTGGTGACTCTAAATCCGGCCAAGTGCCTGTGGCCTTAGAACAAAAATTTTGTAATTTCGCAAAAAGGCCTTCAAACTTTTAAAAATTATAAAATAACCACAAAATGGTGGAAAATGCATAAAACATATTCATACACATCAAAATAAACATGAAAATACTTTCACAAGTATACACAAGTAATCAACCAAGCATGGATGGCCTCGATACAAAATTTTTCATTTTTATAGTTTAGTATTTACATAATAGAAAATTATACATTAACACAAAACACATCATGAAATATCACAAAAACCGCACCAAAAATCATGAAAATGATTCAGCCAAACACTTACGGCCATAAAGCAATTTTTTTTCACATTTTGCAAATTAGTCTTTAAACTTTCTAAAAATACAAAATAGCCCCAAAATAGTATAAAATCCATAAAACACATCCAAATTTATTAAACTTAGCAGAGAAACATTTCTAAGGCTACCTACAAGGTTCGACCAAGCTTAAATGGCCAACAAAAAAGTTTTGTAATCTTTTACAATTAGTCCCTAATATTTCTATCTTACAAAATAAGCTAAATAAAATCAAAACATCACAAAATCAGCCCTACATGATTCAACCAAAATGTTTTTTTAGCAAAAAATAATTTTTTATCACATATTTTCACAGATGTTAATATACATACATGTTAGAATTTTTACCAAGCCTGAGTAAGCATAAAAATGTAATAATGAAGAAATCAATATAAAACAACATGAAAATATTAAGAAAAATTATGTAAACATATATACATGAAAATAACAATATAGGTATCCACAAACATAACAAAACAAATAATCTCAATGAAAATCAAATTATTTCTAATAAAATTAAGTAAAACAACAAAATAAAAAACTTTAATCATAGCCCTCATACTTGGCCTTTCAACATGAATCAAAATTCATGAACACAAGTATTCACTTGGCTCGTTAAAAAGAAGATTCAAACAAGAAATAAAGAAAAATTAAGAAATTTACAAGAAATTACCTTAGAAAAGCTTGAAAATTTATGTATTTTCGGGTTTTTTTTCCTTTCTTCTTTTTCCTAAATCTTAAAGGCTTCAAATGAAGAAATCAAATCCCTATTTATAGGGGATGAAGGATAGCAAAATGGTGGAGTTTCCACCAACTTTTACAAATTTATTTATTTATTTATTTTAGATTTTTTTATTTTTATAAATTTAGATTTGACCTAAATTACCTGCATTTATCTTTTAGTGGATGATGTCATACATGACATCATCAAAGTCTAGAGAATTTTGCAAGATATTTTATAATCTGTAAAATTATACCGTAAAAATTAATTAGAAAGATTCAATTATAAAAATTAAAAATTAAAAATTATGTACTTGAAACAAAACTTTGTATGATCAATTTAATTTAATCTAATAATAAAGACAATATTTAATTTACAGAAAAAATTAAAAATAACAAATTCGTAAAATTTTACAAGTAAAACCTTTATCGGGAGTAATTGTTTTGTGTGAAAAAATGCAAAACTCATAAAATAAATTGAATTTTTTAAAACTTATTTGATATGATTTAAATAATAATATTGAATAGTTTTAAAAATTATAAACTTAGAAAAATCTTTCCAAAAAAATTACAAAGTGGAATACTCTGTATTTTAGAAACGAAAAAAATTTTAAAAAAATGTAAAACGCATAAAATAAATTAAATTTTAAAAAACTGATTTAATTTGAATTAGAAAATAATATTTGAAGATTTTTAAAATTATAAACTCAAAAAAATCTACTAAAAAATTTACAGAGTAAAAAACTCTAGACCTTAAAATTAAAAAAATTATGAAAAAAATGTATAACTCATAAAATATAATGAATTTTGAACATTTGATTTCAAGCAGTTAAATGGAAATATTTAAAGCATTTTGAAGTTCAAAACTTGAGAAAATTTCACAAAAAATTTTACAAGTAAATGAAAGCTCGTATTTTAGAACTAGAAAAATTTTAAAAAATTACATTGAAACTTATATAAAATGAATTAAAAATTTAAAATATTAATTTAAAAAATTGTAATGATGAAAATCCAAGATCTGAAATAAGTCTTTACCGAAAAAATTCGCAAACAAAATACTCGCGACATAGTAAGAAATTCAAAAATAAGTAGAAAAATTGCTAACTTGATATCTAATTGTAAAAAAATGCCAATATGAGTTTTTCCTTGAATATTTATGGTTTTATGGAGTGCATATTGGCATAAATACTACACTGGTATCGGTAAAAATATACAATGGTCAACTTCCCAAATGTATTGAAAAATTCTTGAAAGATTCCTAAAAATGAGAAATTTAACTGTGATAACATTTGCATAAACAAATTTCAAAATTTCATAAGTATTAAAAAGCTAATTTCTTACCTTGATATTCATCTTTTTATCCGAGATTTATTCTGAACGACCCTTGAAATGGTGCTAATTTTGTTACAAACACCTGCGGTCATTTCAGCATAATTAAATAGACTTGAAAACATCTAATTCACCCTGAAGAATTCTACCCTTACAGGGTAGCCTTTAAATCCTTGATTTTGAATTTTTTAGACTGGTGGAAAAGGAAGCCGAGATAAAATTAGATGTCTATAGCTAAAAGGTATCGTACCATCTTGAAAAAGGCAAAACTTCACCTAAATAAGCTATTATGTTGTCCAATCGATGGCTTAACACATGTCAAATTTTAAGTGATGGCGTACAGATGCCATCATTTAGGTCGTCAATCCATCTTGCGAGGTACCATACCACCTCGATAAGGGTGATTAAAACCTTAACATGTCATACACTATCCAAGTATACTTATCTTCTCATAATATTTGCAATTGTGATGTTCAACCTTAGGCATTATAATGCCTATATCAGGGTAATTTTTTTATTTATTTTTATTTCCATTCTTTTATTCATCATTCTTGTCTACATTATTTTGTGTCTATTGTTTTGTTATTTTATGTCGTATGCATCATATCATCATAATCATTATAGAAAAATTAGCCAAAAGGAATAGTATTTAGGAAGGGGTATCTATCATGGTGCAATAGTCAACTTTCGCTCTTCGATCTTTTAAAGAATTCAAAGCATGGTCAAAGGGTTGCCAACGTGATGATAAGGATATCCGTAAGCTTGGTTATATCTCAATGACACATGAAAGGGTTAAGATAAGATATCATCAAAGTTGTTGGCATGATCTAAAGCATATATGAGCTGGTTAAAGCAACAGTGATAGTCATTCATGAAGAGGTATAAGGACATAGCACTACTACTTCAAGTCCAAGTTGATCTTGGTCTATTATGAGTAGTGTCACTATTTTGGAATTTGACATGCCATTACTTTACCTTTAATCGAGAAGATTTGGTCCTTACTGTTGATGAGTATATCGCACTACTTAACATTGGAGAGGTAGCATTCAATAGAGTTTAGTCCAAAGCATTGAAACTTCCATCAACAAAGAGAAGGTTAGCACATATTCTTAGGATTTTGGATTCATAGGCCGATGATCATGTCAAGACAAAATAGAATAGCAAGTACATTTCTTGGATTAGTTTAAAAGAAACAATAGTAAGTCTCATTGATTCACAGAAGATCTAGGACATCTACACTTTAGCTATATATCGGTTAGTAATGTTCCCAAAAATATAGCCTATATGGAGGTGGTAGTAATGGATTTTTTCTCCTCGCTATGTTGCAATATCAACCCTGCACCCACTATCATTCTGAGACTATTCAACCCTCAATTTTTTTAAGAAGAAGGGAATAGTCTATTTATCGAATGTGCTCTACTCCTTTATGTTTCACTCCTCAATCACCTTTAGGTCGAAAAGAAGAGAGTGATGTACAACTTTCTAGTAAACTTCAGTCCTCTCACCAAGGTTCTTGAAAAAGAATAGCTCCAAAGAACAATGGGTCAAGAAGCTTCAAAATCTAAAAGGGGAAGAGGTTATGTGGAATACCTTATTGATCCTTCTACAATCGATCATGTACAAGTGCAGGGACTACAGTTGTGTGCCAATCATAAGAGTGTGGGGAAGTACCAACTATGCACCTTTCTTGGGTTTTTGATAGTTCCAATGTTGATAGTTTATTCCATTCATTTAGAAGCTTGGACACTAGGACTTCGACTATGGTTAAGCTAAGTACAAAAGGAAAGTCCAAGCAACTTTCGATGCTTAAAGGCAAGTCCACTATATGAAAAAGCACTAGAGGGAAAACAACACAACTCTAGGATATGAAGAGTAGAGGATCTGCTGTATCAATGACGCTTTGCCATAAGCCGATGAGTTAGCTTAAATCCTAGTAGATAAGTTTCCCTCTAAGGTTGAACTCCTTTAGCTAGAATTAAAACAAGCTATGGCAATCTTGCTCAAGGATGGGGAGATGAATAAGGTTGTCAAAGAGAAAAACTGTGTTGAAAAAGATCTCAAGGTTTTGGAGGAGGACTACATAGCACTCTGATAGAGAAACAAGTATCGATGAACAGGTAAGTCATCGGCTAAATAAGAGGCAAAGCTTACTACTTTGGACAAAGAGCTAAATCAGTGGAAGGAAGAGACTATGGTTAATAGAGAGAAACTAGTTAGAGCTCGTGCTCTCATGGTGACCTATTAAAGGAGGAATAGACATCTAAAACTTGAGTATTGGACTTGAAAGCAGATCAGGTCAAGAATGAAACTTTATCACTCATGGTTTAAAATCTAGAGTAATACCTACGAGCTCGCCAAGACCATATCAATGAGTTGGTGAGAGCCTTCAAACAGCAAGAACAAGAACGGAGGATGATGGTCGATCGAGCACACCTCAATCACCACAAACATTATCATCATCTCATCGAGCAAATCAAGGTAGCATAGACTGAGGCAGATGATCGAAGTAGCCTAATATTTGAGTGAGACATCATATCGATTAGAGATCATGAATAGGAGTTGTTAAATTTCTTGGAACATGTGATTAAATAATGTAATTGCATCAGTGTTTTTAGATGTAATCATGTGTAATCAAACTTTGCTTGTCGCTTTATGGAAGATGCTATTAGTGAAGCTATCCCTAAGCCAATTGTCTCTCTTGCATTTACATAATTAACTCAATTTTTTACTACTTTATTTATTTATATGTACGTGCCAATAATCATTTACTGTCATGATTCCATACTTATCATCATTTCATCAATATACACATTTTAATGTCATAAAAGTCTAATATTGGATAGTCATAAAAGTGAAAGGGATTTTGAGATCAAACAAGGAACACAGAACTGATTATTGCATACAGCTATAATACTCGCCGCCATAAACAAATCATGGAAAACAATCATTAAGCATGGATTAAAGGAATTAAATTAATGTAAAATAAGTCTCAAACCAAATGCTTCATTGGCCAGGTGAAATGCAAGCATAAATCATAAAGCTTATTAAGCTGATGATAACTTCCACTAAAGAAAAGGGTTAGGCTAGTATCATTATACTGGAAAAAAGTCGGCTAACCTAAAAAATACCCTAATAGTAGCAGTAAAGCTACCTTGGAAGGGAATCATCAAAAGCACTAGCCTAACATGATGCTAACCCTGTCGGTACCACCAGTGATTTACTTAAACCCCATGGAAATAAATTAATTTATCTCTGACTCCAAGTAGCAAATATGAGGATCTCTCTAACTGATCCTATAGTATTCAATCCTGATGAGAAAAAGAGGATGAATTGGTAGAAATCTATAATGTTTATTGATGATATAAGCAATTATCAACCTTTAGAGAAGCTCCTCCAAGCTATTAAGAAGAATGACAAAATCAGAGCTATCAACGCACAATATTTGCCTTTAATGTCTAATCTTGTCATTCCCTAAAGGTTCAAGGTACCAGATTTTGAAAAGTTGAACGGAACTACTAACCTTACTGTGTACGTAATAATGTACCTTAGAAAGATGGTCAATTATGAAAAGGATGAAAAGCTTCTTATGCACTATTTTCATCATAACTTAACTTAGGTAGCCACCCAACTGTATATTAAGCTCGATAATATCAGAATTTAATCATGGTTTGACTTGGCTAGAGTTTTTTTAAATCAATGCTAGCTTGTGTTAGATTAAGCTCTCAATCATTTCTCTCTCATAAACCTAGAAAAAAAGCCTAGTAGAAGTTTTAGGTAATACACCCAATGATAAAGAGAAGAGGTAGCTTTAGTTTAGCCTCTTTAATAAAAAAAAGAGATGACCATGACATTCATCAACCCCTATATGCCTTGTACTATGCCCTGTACCACTATGATATTCATTGATCTAGTTTTATCTAGTGAAATAACCAACACGATAAAAAAAAGTGGTAGAATGTCTATAAATGAGTATCTGGATCGAGTAAAAAGCTTGCCGCCAACAAAAAAAAGGAAGGGGAGGTAAACACCATAAGCTATGCCAACCTATCTTAGCCAAGTCATTATTAGGTAGCTAGCCTCTACTACTCAAGCATGCCTAATCTAATCTAATCATTATCCCTCATCGGCCATTTTATGCCATGACCTATAACCTATCATTTACTATTCCACCAAATCTTTCATGCAACAATCCACATCTTGCTAACCAAAATGTTAATGTCCTTACCAATAATCCCCCAAATAATCAAGGAGTAAATCCTAAGAGACAATAATTTGGCCTTATCCCTATGACCTACAAAGTGCTTTACCAAACTCTGCTCTAAAAACATTTGGTCACTCCTGTTTATATCCTTGAGAAAAAAGCCCTACACCTTCAGTGGTATGATGCCAACGTCCATTGCAACTATTATATTGGGGCAGCGAGGCATGACACCAAAAACTATTTATCATTCAGGCAATAGGTCTAAAACCTTATCATTTTGAAGTCTTTACAATTCGGGACAAAACATGGGCCAAATTTTGCTATAGATCTTTTACCTAAAATCATGACAAGTGAATTATGAACATGATCGATGTCGAAGATGATTTTAAAGTTAGGAGAAGCGTGGAAGAGGTCAGGACACCGATGAATCTGGTTTTGGCAAATACTAATTCAAGCGAGAATGCTTAATGCTGTTGAAAGGTCAAAAGAACAATTCACCTAATTTTTTGATTTCCATACCATTTGCGGTCATACTCTCCAGACATGGAAAATGCTTTGTGCGTTGGTTCAAAGGATGATAATGAAGGCAAAATTAAATTCTACAATAAGAAGCAAGCATCTCTTATAGAGTCAATAAATATCATCGGGGAAAGAATGGCAAAACCTTTGCATGGCATAGGCTAACCTATTATTATCTATCATGGACAATCAAGTTTTGAGGTAAGTTCTTCGGTGCTTGCACCAAAGATGATTATAGAAGACCCTGCTTCTTTTTCACACAAGAATAACTAAGCCATCCTTCGAAAATATAAAAGTTAAGCCATTATAATCAGGGAGCTCACTCAATTGACCACTACTGCAGACCTATCAAGAGTTAGTCTCTTGATTGGCAGTGGTATATGCTACACTCCCTTAGCTTAAGAGAGTTAGAAGATCGATGCCACTCCAATATCCAATACATCTTAAGTCTAGATGAAAGACTCTGAATCTAAGAAGATCAAAGAGGGGTGGACAAGAAAGAAGCCACTGAGTTTCTAAAATTCATTAAAAATAGTGACTATAGAGTTGTTAATCAACTAAACAAATAGCCGAACAAGATTTTCGTGCCATCCCTACTTTTTAATTTAAAGGTTCATCTTGAAAGTGTTGAATGAGCCTTATGAGCTACTATATATTTTAGTATACAAATTGATCTTTTGGTGAACAATATCAATATGAATACCATATCTTTTTAACTAACAACGAGATCCCACCCTAAGAAAAGTGAAGCAAAAGTGCTTGACACATCACCACATGTTGAAGAGGTCATGTATTGCCTAAGGTTTTCATAGAAAATGATTTTGCTTTAAATGACATGCCCTTCGCAAGCCTGAACAAGCTTCCTGTTGATGCTTCACAAATTAAACACGAGCACACAGTAGTGTGAGTATTCAATGAGATTTACCACAAAGTTACTAAAAACATCACCATTCTGCTCCAAATAGGCTCGTTAACTTACGAAGTCGACTTTTAAAAAATAAACATTGCTCCATCATACAATTGCATACTAGAGAGGCCTTAGGTATATTCAGTTAGGGCAGTGCCATTATTTTTACATCAAAAACTAAAATTTATGATTGATAACAAGGTGGTCAACATCAAGATCGAGAAGGAGATGATAATTGTCCCTTCTACCGATGCCATTTATATCAAGCCAGATGAAGATGCCTCTAAGCTATCCTTCTAGTCATTTGAGTTTGTCAATGCTACATTAGGAAAAGGCCTACAATAGTTGAGCCTAGGTTATCGAGGAATACGCATATGGGTTTGAAGTTGATTATCGACAAAGGTTGTAGGGTTAGAAAAGGTTTTGGAAGATGCTTACCAAGTATGGCTAAAGCCTTGAAAATTGTCATTCAGATTGATAACACGAGTTTAAGATTTAAACCTAATATGAAATATTAGAAACAACAAGCCAAAAAAGCTAGAGATCAAAGGTTGGCTTGTTTATTGGGTTAAGAGTTTAGACTAGAACTGATGGTATTCTTACTAATCCATGAGACTTTTCATTTAGAAAGACACAAGGATCCGAATTAATCAGAAGAGATGAAAGCCAAGCATTTTTATCAAATATTATCAATAGAAATGACTTTTACGTAAAGCATTTCATCTTGTGTGCCTTTTTTATTCTTCACCTTACTCAAACTCTATGTCTATTAATATTTTGTCTATATTATTTATTCTCTCATCATTTTAGGTGCTCTGATAAAATTGACATGGATGCTTTCAATATGCTTCTAGACATCGATTTTGAATGGTTAATCTATACTGGTGAAATTGATTTTGATGAAGACTCTGAGAAAAATTTTATACCACTAGATCTATTAAGATTAGTTAAACATGAAAAGGAATAGATTTTGACCTATAAAGAAATAATTAAGCTCATAAAATTAGGGACCGAAGCGGATCAAAAACAAATCAAAATCGGAAGCTCCATGAAGCCCCTTACCAAAACCAAACTAATTAGCCTACTCTAAAGGTATCAAGACATATTCGCTTATTCATATCAAGACATGCTTGGACTAGACACCAACCTAGTGGTCTCTAGGCTTCCCTTCAAATCTGAATACAAACTAACCCAGCAAAGGCTAAGAAGGATGAAACTGGAAATGCTCTTTAAGATCAAATAAGAAATTAAGAAACAATTTGAGGTAGGATTCCTTAAAGTAGCCAAATATCCAGAATGGGTTGTTAACATTGTCCTAGTTCCCAAGAAAGATTGGTAAGGTATAAATGTGCATCGATTATTAGGATTTAAACTATGCTAGCCTAAAAGATAATTTCCTACTACCATACATCGACACTTTGGTCAACAATACAGCCAAAAACTTTTTGTTCTCTTTCATGGACAGATTCTCATGTTATAACCAAATTAAAATGGTAGTAAAGACATGGAGAAAACTAATTTGACCATGTGGGGCATATTTTGCTACATGTCATGCCCTTTCGAACTTAAAAATGCCAAGGCAACTTATAAAGAGCTATGGTGACACTATTCCATGACTTAATGCACAAGGAGATTGAAATCTACATCGTTTCATGCCAAATCTATAGGAAAAGATGAGCACATCCTTGACCTTCAGAAGCTCTTTGAACGGCTAAAAAAATTCTAACTAAAATTGAATCCTGTCAAATGCACCTTTGGTGTTACATTTAAAAAGCTATTAGGTTTTATTGTTAGCGAAAAAAAGATCAAAGTCAACGCAGATAAGGTCAAGGCTATTTAGAATATGCCACTACCTCAGACCCAAAAATAGATGAAAAGTTTTTTAGGAGACTGAACTATATCTCTTCAAGTTTATATCCCAACTTACTGATAAATGTGACTAGGTTCTTTCAACTCCTCCTCAAGAAGAATTTTAAGGAATAAAAGGAAGGATGTCAAGAAGTTTTCAACAAAGTTAAACATTACTTGTCAAACCTTCTAACACTAGTACTGCCAATTCTCATCGACCTCTAATCCTTTACTTATCAGTCTTCGACAAG
This sequence comes from Adansonia grandidieri, assembly GCA_038382065.1. Taxonomy (NCBI): domain Eukaryota; kingdom Viridiplantae; phylum Streptophyta; class Magnoliopsida; order Malvales; family Malvaceae; genus Adansonia; species Adansonia grandidieri. The sequence goes on along the minus strand of JBBYHK010031955.1, from coordinate 26,932 downwards.
TCTATAGGTTATGTGCTTAGATAATATGATGAGTCAGGAAAGAAAGAACATGTTGTCTAGTACTTGAGCAAGAGGTTCATGGAGTATAAGAATAACTATTCAACAGTTGAAAAGTTATGTTGTGCTCTGGCTTAGATCGCTTTGAGACTTAAATAGTACATGTTATACCATATCACTTAGCTAATCATGAGACTCGATCCCCATCGAGCATCTGTACGAGGCCTCTGCAAAGTCAAAAAGATTAACTAGCTGGCAAGTTCTACTCTCTAAATACGACATCATCTATGTCAATTAAAAAGCAATTAAAGTAGTGCAATAGTTGATTTCTTGGTAGCTCAGGCAATGAGCAACTACAAACTACTGAACTTTGATTTCCTAAATGAAAATCTAATGTGCATTACTAAAGGGGAAAAACCTCTAGCCATGACCAATCTTCAAAGACACGTTTTGATAGAGTGTCAAATACTCTAGGGCATGGAATCAAAGTAAAACTGATCTTACCCGATGAAAGTCACTATCATTTTACAGCCAGATTCAACTTTAACAACACCAATAACATAACAGAGTATGATGCCTATGTCAGGGGACTTTAAATGGCTATTAAAAGAAATGTTAAGATGTTGTAGGTTCGTAGGGATTCAACCTTAATCATCTACCTATTGAAAGGAGAATAGCAAACTCGTGATGCCAAGCTAGTTCATTATAGGAAACTAATCATGATGCTAAGCTAGTTCATTAAAGGAAACTAATCACTCAAGAAGGAATTTAAAAATGTTAGTTTACAACACTTACCTCAAGAAGAGAACCAGATAGCTGGTGCATTGGCCATTTTGTCATCCATGTTCAAAGTTAGTCAAGAATTGGATATTCAAATGAGCATTTTTATGACTTTGGCACATTGTCATAACATTAAAGAAAGAATGATGGTTTACCATGGTACCATGACATCCTCTACTGCATTCGAGATCAACAATACCCCAAACATGCCACAGAAAATGACAAAAAAACTATTAGAAGAATGGCTATGGGTTTCATACTGGATAGGGAAATCTTATACAAAAAAGGTCGAGATCAAGTACTAGTTAGATGTATGGAAGCCTTCAAAACCAAAGAATCTTAGAATAGGTTCATGAGGCAATCCAAAACATACACGTTAATAGGCACCGAATAGCAAAACAAGTTATGAGATTGGGCTATTATTGGTTAACTCTCCAAAGGGATTATGTCAATTATGCCTAACAATGTCACAAATGTTAAATCTATGTGGATAAAATCAATATCCCACCCTCATCGCTTCATGTCATGATAGCCCTATGGCCCTTCTCTATGTGGGGCATGGATATGATTAGGCTCATCACCCCTAAGGCTTCTAATGAACACCGCTACATTCTAGTGGCAATCGACTATTTCACCAAATAATTAAAGATAGACTCGTACAGCAATGTTACCAAGTAAATTATATACAAGTTCATGAAACATGATATAATTTATCGATATGGGCTTCCTAAACAAATCATCACGGATAATGCTTTCAATTCAAAATCCAACATCATAACTTTATGCCATACCATTTGAAAATGAATAGGGCCATCGAAGCAGCCAACAAGAACGTCAAGAGGATAATTAAGATAATGGCTGAGACTTACAAAAATTGGCATAAGAAGTTACCTTTTACACTCCATGTGTATCAAAGTTTAGTTTAGACTTCCACAAGTGCAACTCTATTTTCCTAGTCTAAGGGATAGAAACTATTTTACCTATCGAAGTTGAGATCCCCTCTTTAAAAAACTTGATGAAGGCCAAACTCGAAGAAGTCAATGCATCATGAATAGATGTAATAAACTAAACCTTATAAAAGAAAAGAGGATAAAAGCCATCTTTCATGAGTAAATGTATCAGAAAAGCATGATTAGGGCCCACTTTAAAAAGGTTTGCCTTTGCCAATTTCATGAAAGAGAATTGGCATTCAAGAAAATCCTTTCAATCCACAAGGACTCCTAAAGCAAGTGGACCTTAATTGGGAATGACTTTATGTCATGAAATATGCTTTCTCTATAGGGCCTTGATCCTAACAAAAATAGAAGGCAATATCTTGCTCAATCCTATCAATTCAGACTCATCAAGAATACTACGCTCGAAGGATAAAAACCTAAAAGGGTATCTTTTGTAAAAAAAAGAATAAAAAAGAAGTGAAACAAAAAAATAAAAACAAAAAAGGATATCAGATCAAAACTTGAAAAGGGAATCCATGCAACCAACCGACTTGAGTTGAAAACCTAAAATGATGGGTCAAGTTGACTAGACCCAAACAACATTTAAATCAAATCCTACCCATGCATTTGTTAAAAACACCAATCAAACCTCCCCTAACCCTAACCATATCAAATTAAACTTAAACTTGCCTTAACTAAACTGAGTCAAAACCCTAGTTAAATCATATCAAACCTTAGCCAAATCAAACTCAAACGTTACCTAAACCTAAGCCCAGCCTAAAGGGATAACTCACATCAAACATATTGATCATTTGACAAAGATCTTAAGTTGCATTAGATAAAGCATTCATGTCATGATTTTTAGGGGCATGAATTACCTTAAAGATTACCTTGTTGTCATTTTACATTTTGTCAAATGCAAATGAAATTATATCAACTTTCTTGTCATGAAAATACAATCTTATTTCTCTTTAATTCCTTTGCATCACATTTGTATTGCTTTAATCTTATCATTTGATTGATAATATTTGATAATCAGATAAAATTCATAATTGAATTTCTTGATATTATATCAAAAGATGAGAAGAGCATAAGAAGCTCTATTCGCACCTTGATTATCAAGATCCTAAATCCCTCATACTTAACTCATGCTAATCACAACCATGTGAGTTATTTGTCATGAAGAGCATTAAACCTAAGTTGAACTCCAATCCAATCAGGAAATCACATTAAGAACTAAGCACCAACCAGTTCAATCTAAATACGTAAATCTCAGGCTAAAAGTTACTCAATCTTAAAATGTCAACAAAACTAACCAAACTTGTTAGGAAAGACCATCACATACCTTACGTCAAGAAACACAAATCCCTAAATTATCAAAAAAGGCTATCAGATACACCAAGTTAGAAAAATGATCATCCAAGCACCAAACTTTTTTCAAAGGGTCATAATTAAAAAACCCATCAAGTCTAGAGCCAGCATTTTGAGTCGAAGAATCAGGGAAGTATTTATCAGAGCTCCCAATCAAAAGGATAACTTGCAATGTCTATTCTTGTATTGGCCTTTATGTCATGATCATGTAGCCATATCATCAAGAAAATTGCATTTACACCATCAGATCATACACTTATATTTTCATTACATAAAATCATTTTGTCAACATCATCAAAAATTGCAAACTTTCTAATAGGAACCTTTGACATAAAAAATCAACAAATCAAAGGATCGCTTAGGTAAGAACCCTATCTCTTAAGAATATTATGTCAAAAAATTAAGCCCAATGATGCCAGTAGGTCAGACTTGGCTAGTTGACCTAGTTCAAGTCAAAGTCTAGTGATGCTAGTAGGTTAGCTTTGACTTATTGGCCCATGTTAAAAAAGAGTCACGCCCGATGATGCCAGTAAGTTGTATCCTGCTAATTAGCCCATATCAGAAGTCAATCCTAAGGGTACCTATAGGTATAGCCAGGTGAGTTTCATTTTGTCAAGAACCACTGTTAAGAAATCCTTTTAAAGCCCTATCTTACTAGTTGTGCTCTGGCTTATTGGCTTTCTATCATTTTTAAGTTGAACCAAAGGATAGGTCAAGCTTAAAATTATAGTCAAAGTTTTTTATCTGAAACTATCTATCAAAGAAATCTTTTTAAAGTCCAATGTTATTGGTCATGATTTGACTCATTAGTATTCTGTCATTTTTAATTTAAACCTAGGGATCGATCAAGCCTAGGATTGAACTCCTTTTAAAGTTTAATTTTGCTGGCCGTGATTTAGCTTATTTGCATTCTATTTTTTTAAGTCAGACCTAGGGATAGGTTGAGCCTAGGATCATAGTTTAGGTTTTTCATCCAAAACCTTCTGTCAAGAAATCTTTTTAAAGTCCAATGCTACTAGTCATAATCTAGCTCATTAGCATTCTATTTTTTTTGTGTCAAACCTAGGGATAGGATGAGCCTCGGATCATAGTCTAGTGTTGACGCCAAATTTTATCTGGGCCCCTTTTCTGATTGTCCACAAATATTCAAGACTAAAAACTTAGTGGCTACCTAATAAGGGTAGATTTTCTTCAGATGGAATAACTATTTTTAAGACCTATTTATTTGTACTTAGATGACACACATGCACATGGTAGAAAAATCATTATTTCAAGGGTCGTAAGGAACAAATCTCGAATAAAAATGATAAATACCAAGGTAAGAAATTAGGTTTTACTTTTATTCTTTTGAAATTTTGAAAGATGTTATCACAGTCAAATTTCCTATTTGTAAAAATTTTTTGTAAAATTTGAGAAGTTGACTATTGTATATTTTTACCAATACCTGTGTAGTATTTATGCCAATACTTACTCTTAAAAATCATAAGTATTAAAAGAAAATTTTTTATTGGCATTTTTTACCACATGTATCAAGTCATCAATTTTGAAACTTAAATTTGAATTTTTTACAATACCACTTGTATTATACTCGAGAAATTTTTTTTGATAAAAGTTATTCTGGATTTCAAATTTTTATCTTTATTATTTTTATAAATAAATATTTGATTAATGTATTGGATGAAATTCATTTTTATAAAATTTGAACATATTTTTGAAATTTTCTTGTTTCCAAGATACAGAGTTTTCTACTCTATAAATTTTTTAAGGGGATTTTTCCTGAGTTTTTAGTTTTTAATTCTTTAAATATTTTTATTAAATTCATATGAAATCAGCTTTTGAGAATTCATTTATTTTATGAGTTTTGCACTTTTTCCAAAGTAACAATTTTCTTTCAAAAGGGTTTTTGCTTGTAAAATTTTACAAGTTTGAAATTTTTAATTACCTTTTTCTTGCACATAAAATTTTTCAAAAATTTATTTTTAATTTTTATATTGAAATTTTATTAATTTATCTTTAATTAGCCAAAATTTATTTTTTTCCATTTTCTAGGCTTTAAAACCCATTAATTTTTCAATAAACCAATGAGTCCATTTTTATCTTCTAACAAGCCAAAAAAACTTATTTTGATTAAATTTTTAATTAAATTTGTTATGTAAAATTTTATTCTTTGAATGCATAATTTTTAATTTATTACAATTTAGTCTTTGTAATTTATTTTTTATTCAAATTAAATTTTTTTCTCATGTCTCTTGATGATGATGTCATGCATGACATCATTATCCAAAATGACAAATTCATTAATTAAAATCTTATCAAAATAAAAAAAATAAAAAAAGTAATTAATTAAAGAAACTTGGAGAAATGGTTAAAAGCCATTTGGTGAAAGCAAAAATTACAGCCACTTGGTTGACTCTTCTCTTTTTAAATAAGGGGGAGAATGTTCAAGAGGTCGGTCAGCCATTCATAGCCCAAAACACTAAAATTTGCTAAATTACTTAAGTTTTTTTTTTTTCAAGTTTTTCCAGCTTTTAAGGTAAATCCACTTGAAAAACTCTTGATTTTTGTTCATTTCTATTATATTTCATCCTTATTGTGAGTTTTGTGAATACTTGAGCTCATGGATTTTGATCCATGTTGAAAGGCCAAGTATCAAAGCTATAATCAAAATTTCTTGATTTTGTTGTTAAATTTGAATTTTGCTGGAAATAGTTTGATTTTCATCAAAGTAATTCATGTTTGTTGTTTAGAAATAATATTATTTTCATGTATATATTTTATAGTATTTTTCTTAATTTTTTTTGTTGATTTATGTTGATTTGTTCATTATTTATTATGTTTTTAAGCATACTTATGCTTGGTAAAAATTATGACATATATTTATGTTCATATTCATGAAAATATGTGATGAATAAAGCTATTTTAGTTGATATATATGCTAGCTGAATGTGTTTGTGACCTTTCATGAAACATTATTTCATGCTTTTATGAGAGAAGACTATTTTGTAAAGTTTGAAACTTGCAACTGCCTAAAAACAATTTTCCTAAACTTTTCAAGGTCTTAGAAAGGTATTTCCATGCTTAGCCGATTCTTATAAAGTTGATTTTGTGATGTTTTGATATTCTAGGTTATTTTATAGTTATAAAAAATACAAAGACTAAATTGCAAAAATTGTAAAATTTTCTATATGGCCATCCAAACTTGATCGAATCATGTAGACACCATTGGAAATGTTTTCATGCTTATTCTATTATATATGAATATGTTTCATATATTTTTTATCATTTTGGGGCCATTTTGTAATTCTAAAAATTTTAAGGACTTATTTAAAATTTGTAAGACTTTTGTTCCAAGGCCAAAAGTATTTGGCCAAATGTTTCTTGTGACTTTTAGTATGCTTTCCAAATTGATTTTCATGTATTTGATTTTTGATCTTGTATTTTAAATCATATAGGGACCAAACTGTGAAAGTCATAAATTTTATTCCAAGGCTATCCATGCTTGGACGAACCACCTAGTGTTTTTTAAGGACTTTTTCTCATGTATTTTAACATATTTGGATGTGTTTTATGTATTTTTAACCTTTTAGGGACCCTTTTGTAAATCTTGAAAGTTTAAAGACTTGTTTGCAAAAAGGTAGAAAAAGAATTCCATGGCCAAAGGTGTTTGATTAAACTTTTCATGTGATTTTTGATGTGCTCTCATTGTTGATTTTGTTGTGTATTATGTTGTTTTGTAATATTAATTTCCTGTAAGGACTTTTGCACAATTTGCAAAGTTTAGGGATCATTTAGAAAATCTTGTATTCTAGAGTTAATGAAATATTTTTGACATTTTAAAAATATTTCTAGCATTCCTCTGGTCTTCCAAAGGGGTGTCAAAATTATTACAACTTTTCATATTCCTCTGGTTTTCCATTAAGGGTACAAAATTCAATTTTTAAAGAATAGGGATGTATTAGTAATTTTTGCATTTTAGGTCAATCTTGATATCTAAGTTACCCATGCAGGGTATAATTGTTATTTTATATCATTTTTGAGTCCTTTGAGGTATCGGGATATTTTTATGTCGAAGATAGTCTTTAAGGACATTCTAATAATTTACCCTACAACCGAGTCCTTTACGATCATTGGGATATTTATATGTCGAAGGTGCATAATAGAGGGAGGTTCATCTTTTTATAGAATTGTAAAGTTATTTAGGCTTAACAGAATACTTCTATGTTAAAAGTAAACCTTAAGGACATTTTAGTAATTTTCCCTAGAATCATGTCCTTTGTGATCACCAGAATATTTCTATATTAAAGGTGTACGGTATGTACTGGTTTGTTTGTTTATGATGTCATCAAAACCCTCTGGATTCTAAGATACTTGGACATAAACTTTAAGGGTATTTTGGTAATTTTCCCTAGAACCCTGTCTTATATGATCACTACGATACTTTTATGTCAAAGGTGTACAATAAGAATAGGTTTTTTGTTTATGATGTCATCAAGCCCTTTACGGTTATCGAGATACTTTTATGTCAAAGGTACACCTTAAGGGTATTTTAGTAATTTATCTTGAACCAAGTCCTATGTGATCATCGAGATACTTCTATGTTGAAGGTGTACAGTAGGAATAGGTTCGTTTGTTTATAAAGATAATCGAGTCCTTTAGGATTACTGGTATAGTTATACCTTGAAAGTAAACCTTACCAAGTCATATACGATCACTGGAATACTTATATGTTGAAGGTGTATAGTAAAGATAGGTTTCTCTTTTTATAAAGCTATCAAATCCTTTAAAAGTACCAGGATCCTTTTATATCGAAGGTATATCCTAAGGGTATTTTGGTAATTTTATATCAAAATCAAGTCCTTTGGAGATGCTAGGATGTTTTCATGTTGAAAGTACCCTAAAGTACATTTTGGTCTTATCAGCCACATTCAGGTCCTTAGAATCTAGTGTGATGTATTTCATCTAAATCATTTTTGGGTGATTTTTAGTATTATTATTATTATTAATAAAATTAAAATATTTTGCAAATTAAGGCAATGTCTCTAATGATAAAATTATGCATAGAATTCCTCTTAGTGTATGAGAGAGGTTTTACAAATTATTTTAATAACAAGATATCTTTTTTGAAAACCGAGATTTTTCAATTTTTGTAAAATAAAACATTTTGTATTCCTCTGGTTCTCTAGTAGGGCAAAAAGGATATTTTTGTTTTTGAAACCTTTCGTATTCCTTTTGCTATCCAGTGGGGTATGAAAGAGAATGATAAAAACCTTCGTATTCTTCCAATTCTCCCAGAATGTGTGAAAGATATTTTTAATTTCAAAAATATTAAAAACCCAATTTTCTCATCCAAAATAATAATTTTGTTTCATAAAACTTTATTTTTTATATATGGCAATTATAATTAAATATCGATTGTTGAAACTGAATAAAGATAAAAATTTAAGTTAAATATTGAGCATCATGAAAAGGATTATTCCTTACTTGTGATTGTAACCAACTCTCAAACCTTTTAAAATGATCTCTAGCATAAATACAAACCTCAAAATTTTCATTTTTGGGTTTCGTAATCCTTAAAATACAAGCTCCAGTAGGTGACCAATCTTATATAGCCTAAACAGATTGGAGATAACTCCAAAATAAATGGTCGTTTCATAATGATTATTTAGAGTTAGTCCAATGAGTGATTCATCTCGATAGCTCAGTCTCTAGACACAAAAAAATAAAAAATAATATTAATTATGAAATGGGCCCCTAAAAATAAAAGAATAATGATGTATTAATGTATATAAGAGAAAAGGGTAAATTTGCTTTTTAATTTAGGCTAGTCAGGATTCGTATCTAAGCCATGTTGTGACATCTAGGTCTTTTATCCAAAACCTTTTGTCAAGAAATCCTTTAAAGTCCAATGTTGCTGGCTGTTATCTGACTCATTGGCTTTCTATCATTCTTAAGTCAGACTTAGGGATAGGTCGAGCCCAGGATGCCCAGGATCATAGTCTATGTCTTTCATTCGATAACCTCTATTTTTTTAAGTCGAACCTAGAGATAGGTAGAGCCTAGGATCATACTTTAGGTTTTTCACCTAAAATTTGAACTTTACATTTTTGCAAAAATTAAACTTGCTACCAAAATATTATTTTATCCTATAGTTATATTAGCTTTGGTCTTTTTATTGTAAGAACATAAGGTAGCATTAAGCACACCTTAGATAAAAATGGTGTCATCGGTCTTTGCCTTGCTTCTGATACTCAGCAATAGTTAAAGAAAGGCAGTAGTAGACACCCCATTTTGTCTGTGCCTTTATCTAAGATATCAACGGTCATTATTCAAGCATCGTCGAGGTCATTTGGATAAGCACGATTTAGTCATCCATCATTTTTAGCTAATGTGGGGTGTTCAGAGAGCCAAAGATGTTTAAAATCCACATTTCCATGTATAGGTATCATACAAGGTCTCCACGTCATCAAAATCCAAAAATCTATTGTTTGTATCGATAAATTTGTCCAAGGTATTGATACATCTACATTTGTATTAATACAATTATGTTGTAGCTAAAATAGCGAGTTTTAGCCAAAATTTATCGATACACAAGTGAGAGTATTGATAAAACCTTCACAGTATCGATACGATCTTTAATTTATCGGTACATATCAGCAAAATTTGTTCTATGTATTGTAAACACCTAATTTCATCTGGGCCTCTTTTTTATAATAGTCTAAAATATCCAAGAGTGAGAATTTAGCGGCTGGCCTAGTAATGGTCCACTTTCTTTAGGTAGGCTAAGCATTTTCAAGATTAATTTAGTCATACATAAATGGTCGCATATGCATGTGATAAAAAAGTGCAGTTTTGAAAATAATTCTCCAATAAAAAATACAAATATTCAAGAGAAAAAATTAGTTTATAAATATTATTAGTCAAAATTTATAATTATATTTGCAGATGTTATCACGACCAAAGTTTTTATTTTTAGAGATTTTTTAAGATTTTTCGTAAAAGTTGGCAAGTCGACTATCATATATTTTTACCAATATCCATGTAGTACTTACACCGATATGCACTGCAAAAAATTTAAAATATTCAAGAAAAAGTTTGTATTGGCATTTTATATCACGAGGTATCAAATTGTCAATTTTATCAACTAATAATGAATTTTTCATAGTACGGTAAGTGCTTTGTTCGCAATTTTTTTCTAGTGAAACTAGTTCCAAAATTCAATTTTTATCTTTATTATTTCCACCAATAAACGGTTCGAGCAGGGTATTAAATTCAGCTCATTCTTCTAAAGTTGGATTTATTTATGGAATTTCCTCATTTTCAAAATACAGAGTTTTCGACTCCATAAATTTTTTCGGCATGATTTTTCTGAGTTTCTAACTTTTAAAATTCTTCATATATTTCATTAAATTCATATTAAATCAGTTTTTGAAAATTCAATTTATTTTATGAGTTTTACATTTTTTTTCCAAATAATAATTTTTTCCATATACTTTTTTCTTGTAAAACTTTACAAATTTAAGATTTTTAATTGTCTTTTTCTTGCACGTAAGACTTATTAAAATTTTCTTTTATAATTCAACCCTTGGAATTTTTATAAGAAAATATTATTATTTTATTTTTATTGCCTTTGGTCTAAATTTCTTTAATGGGCCTAAAAATTTCAAAATTTTCTAATAGGGCCAAAATGCACATTAATTTTCCAACAAGACCAACAAGCCTGCCAAGCCCATTTTTTATTTTCTGCCAAGCCCATGTCATTCTCGACAAGGCCACTTATGGCTATTTCAACGAGCCCATTTTACTTTCCAATAAGGCCCGATTAGGCCTATTTTAATTTTACAACAAAGCCCAATGATTTTTCTCTTTCCAACATTTTTATTAATTATTTTTTGGACCCAAAATTTTCATACAAATATTTACTTGGGCCTTTTATATGTCTAAATTTGTAATTAAAATTGTCAATTTATAACTTTTTATTTTTTGCAATTTATTCCTTTCGCTTTAGTTTTTCCAATTTTTCATAAAATTTGTAATTTTAATTTTATTTATTCATACATTTTTTAGAATTTTTATATATTTATTTTAATTTCAGAATTTGACAGTTCAATAATACGAGAATTAATTTAATCGAGATTGAATTTTATCATTAAGTTAAATATTATACAAATTAGATTTTTTTGGGCAAAGCTTATAGATGATGATGTCATGCAAGATGTAATATGCATAAAGACAAAAATTCATCAATTAAATCTTATCAAAAATGAAAAAAAAAATCTAGAAAAGGTAAAAATTAAAAAAAAATTAAAAAATCTAGAAAAATCTAAAGGCCATTCAGCCAAGGTGATTTTTCCTTTACCTTAGTTGAATCCTTCCCATATTTAAAGAGGAAGGTTGGTTCATTTAAAGAGCGTTTAGAATTCCATAAATAATCACAAAAATTATTTAAATTTCTTAAGTTTTCTAAGCTTTTCAAGGTAAAAACACTTAGAAAATTCTTAGTTTTTGTTACTTTCATTCATTGTTCTTCCTTTTAGTGAGCCAAAATCATGCTTAAGCTCATGGATTTTAATCCATGTTGAAAGGCCATATTAGTTACGAATAAAATTTCTTGACTTTGTTATTTTATTTAACTTTTATTTTTAATATGTTGATTTCCGTCAAGACAATTTGTTTTTGTTGATAGAAATATTCTTATCTTTATGTATATATCTCTGGGCTATTTTTCTTAATATTTTCATGTTAATTTATGTTGACTTATTCATTATTTATCATGTTTTTATGCATATTTATGCTTGATAAAAATTATAACATATATGTATATTAATATTCACGAAAATATGTGATGAAAAAATTGTTTCTAGTGGAAATACATGTTGGCCAAAAATCATTATGATTATTAAACAATTTTTCATGCTTGATTTTGTGATATTTTGTATTATTTTATTATATTTTAAACTTGTAAAGGCTTAAAAATAATTTTTTTCAAAATTTTAAAGGCCTTAAAAGGGTATTTCCATGTTTGGCTGAAAATAATATGTATGATTTTTGGATGTTTTGATTCATTTTAGGCTATTTTCTAATAATAAAAAATATAAGGACTAAATTGCAAATATAACAAAAAAATTTCCCACGGCAAGCCAAGCTTGGCCAAATCAATGTTAAAACATTTATGGCTATTTTCATGTGTTTTGATATATTTAAATATATTTCATACATTTTTAATCTTTTAAGGCCTTTTTGTAATTTTTAAAAGTTTAGGGGCTTATTTGTAAAAATTAAAAATTTCTTCCATAGCCAAAAGTACTTGGCTGAATATCCATTGTAATTGTTAATACAATTTCCATGATTTTTGCAATGTGTTTAATGCTTAATTTTGAGTTTAAATCATGTTGGGACTAAATTGCAAAAATTGCAAATTTTTTCCAAGGCCATCCAAGTTTAGCCAAATGCTCCATGGACCTTTAGAGGTGTCTTTCAGGCACTTTTATAATGCATTTCATACGTTTTTAATTCATTAGGGACCTTTTTGTAATTTTTAAAAGCTTAAGGACTTGTTTGCAAAAAGGTGAAAAAAATTGTTTCAAGGCTAAGTGTGTTTTGGCTGAATGCTTTTGATGGTATTTGGTACATTCTCCATACTAATTTTAATGTATTTGATATCTGATTTTGTATTTTACTTCATATAGGTATTTTTTTGTAAAGTTAGGAAATTTTAGGGACCATTTAGCAAAACCTTGCACTTTAGGGTTAAAATGGTTATTTTTTATATCAAATTACCTATTTAGGGTATTTTGGTTATTTTAAGTATATTCTAGCATTTTAAGCATTTTGGGGCTAAAATTTAATTTTAAAAAATTTAGTGACCTATTAGTAATTTTATATTTTAGGTTAATTTTAATGTATAAGTTACCCATTTAAGGTATAATTGTTATTTCTTTATGTATTAAGTCCTCCAGGTTACCAAGATACTTTTACATCGAAGGTACACCTTAGGGGTATTTTAGTAATTTTATCTTAAACCAAGTCCTATGTGGTTCTCAAGAAACTTTCATGTCGAAGGTACATAGCAGGGATAGGATTGTCTTATTATGGTGTTCTCAAATCCTCTAGGTTACTAAGATACTTTCACGTTGAAGGTAAACCTTAGGGATATTTAGTAATTTACCCAAGAACCAAGTACTTTATGATCATCGGGATACTTATATATCAAAGGTGCGTAATAGCGATAGGTTCATCTTTTTATAAAGTCATTAAGTCCTTTAGGGTACCAGGATACTTCTATATCAAAAGTATACTTTAAGGGTATTTTAGTAATTTATCTTATAACCAAGTCCTATGTGATCACCGGCATACATAGATGTCAAAGGTGCATAATAGTAATAAGTTCATTCATTTATGATGGCATTGAGTCCTTTAGAGTGACGGTGATACTTTTATATCGAAGGTGTACTTTAGGGGGCTTAGGACAAATTTTATTAATATTTTTCATAAAATTGAAATTTTTGAAAATTAAGGCAATGTTTTTGACTTAAAGTAGTTCATAGAATGTCTCCTAGTATATGAGAGGCATTCTACGGATTATTTTAATAATGAGATATCCTTTTCAAAATGAAAATAGGGATGTTATGAATTTTGGAAAAATAAAACTTTTTGCATTCCTTTGGTTCTCTAGTGAGATGTGAAAGATATTTTGATTTTTAAAACCTTTCGTATTCCTCCGACTCTCGAATCGGGTATGAAAGATAATGATAAAACCTTTTGTATTACTCTAGTTCTTTGATGGGATACAAAAGATATTTTAATTTTTAAAAAATATTGAAAACTTGATTTTCTTATACAAAATAATAAATTTGTTTCATAAAATATTATTTTGATATATAGGATTATCATTAAACATCAGATACTTGAATCTGGATGAAAATTAAAATATTAAGTGAACATGCAATTAATAAGGTACCAATTATCGGGTGTCATAAAAGGGATCGATCCTTACTCATGATTGTAAACGACTCTATACCCTCTCAAATGATCTCTGGTATTATCGCAGACCTCAGAGTTTGTTTTCAAGGGTTTCGTAACCCTTGAAATATGAACTCTAGCAAGTGATTGATCTCACCCAGCCAAAATAGATTGGTGGCGACTCCAAAATAAATGGTTGTTTCATAATGACTATTTAAGGTTAAGTCGAGTGAACGATTCATCTCAATGATTTAGTCCCTAAATATAAAAAATAAAAAATGTAATAATGATAAGGCCCATAAAATTAAAAAAAAATGATATATATAGATAAGTATTTATAGGAATGAGGGGTACACCCGCCTTTTAAATCGAGCTGGTCAGGATTCGTATCTGGGCCATGTTGCAATAGCCTGACAACTCCATTGGGGATAGGCTAAAGAGTCAGGCCTAAAATTAATCACGTGTTAATTATATTTTGATTAATTCGATCTCAACTAGTATTTAATTATAATTCCCAATATTTTTCAAAACAAAAAAAAAATTATTATTTTTTTATTTGTATGGAAATTTTAGTATGTTTTGTTTTTATTTTTCACTAACACTTTTGTTTCCTTTGTAGCATTATTTTTATGGGGCATTTAGTAAAGGTTTTTATTGTTTTTAAAAGAGCTAAGTCATAAATATTTGTTCATTCCCCCGCACACACTACGCACATGCATATGCATTAAATTCTCCTTTAGGCAAGGTCTCCATAATTTTCTTGTCCATTTCTTTGCGTTTGTGTCATCATGTTCATGTCTAGATGTCATTTTTATGTATTTGAATATGCTTTCCATATGAATATCATATTTTGTTCATCATATTTTGTCAAAATGCTTGTCTCGTGCTTGTCAATCTATTTTTTTAAAACCCTTGTTAAGCAAAAAACATAGTAAAACAAGTAGATTAAAGCAAGAAAAACAAGAACATGCAAGATTTACATGGTTTAGTCAATGTGACCTATGTCCATGGGCGGGGAGAGAGATTTCTTATTTTTTTGAGAAAAATTGATATAGAGAAAAGCCTTAGTACCTCATACATATAGCCACCAAATCCAAATCCTAACTAAACAAGGATAATGCTAATCAATAAAGATAAATTCATTCCTTATCCTAATCTAATTAGGACTTATCTAAACACAATACTAATAATGATTAAAGTCTACTCCTTATCATAATCTGATTAGGATTTATCTAATCAAAATTCAAGGCACTCAACGAAGTTAAGGCTATGTTAACTTCAATAAACAAAGATTAATAAGGACTTAAGGTTTTCTATCTACTAGTCCTCCAATCTTGTGGAAAAATTAAGCTTTCCATGTTTGGATTTAAGGTTAAATAAGGCTAAATATTTTGATTTTCAGAAAAGAAATGTCATTTAAATTGTCCCAACTTGTTTGTGCATTGGTCTTGTTGTCTAAAGTCTTTTACGAGTGACATTGTCAATGCGTTGTTCCACTATCCTAAACTACTCCAAGATTGTGTGAATGATCCTATGAAGTCATAGTCACTGACCCCCTCTTATCATGGACATTTGAATGTTCATTGTTTGAATCTAGTTCTAGGAAGCTTAAAAGACCAAAAATTTCCCCTCTTTCATGCTGGCGGCACTATAATTATAAGTTGAAAAATCATTTTTGAACTATAAACAATTTTTCATGAATTTTCTAATATTTTTCAAAGGGCATCGAATTACCTTTCCAATAGTATCTTGTTTGCCCTTAGATCATTTCGGATGAGAGAGTTATGTTTTTTTAAACCAATACTATCTAGAACCCCTAGAATCAACGATTTGTAGTCTGTTTAGGTGATTTTGGTCAATCAGATATTTTTCTTAGATTTTTAAAATATTTTTCCTAAAAATTTTGTGAAATTCCCTTTTTGGAAAGATGTCATTGGTGATTTAATGATTCCGAATGAATCCAAGATATTTTTTTGAAGTCTATTGCACCATTTCCCCTAAACATGCTACTAGCGTTGAACTAGTCCCAACTTCAAAAATTATTTCTGCCTAGAAAGTAATTTTTTGAGATTTTTGGAATATTTTCACATTAATCCTTGTTGATGGTACCTCACCCGACCCCTAGACTCTTTAGATTTATCCGAAATAAAATGAAAAAGAAGGATAATGTGATGTTGTCCCTTGTTTTTAGCATAAGTTAAAATTAGTTGGTTTTCCGAAATTGCTCTTTGAGGTATTCGGATGCCTCTTGGTAAGTCTAGCCCACCTCTATTAAATCAAAAAAATATACCTGACAATCCTTTTAAGCTCTAATTGAGGCACAAACATTTGTCCAAATTTTATCAACATCCATTTTTTATCAATTCCCAAGTTTTAAATCGAAAATTGTCAATTTTGTCAAGACACATGAAAAATGTCACTTTTTTCAAGAAATAGTCAACTTTTGTCAGTTTAAGTTTTTTTTAATCTCGTCTTTTCAAAAATCATCAAAATTAAATTTTCTCTCTCGGATTTTCTCTAGGCTTTTCAAAATTCAAACCTAGTTTTTCTGCCTCAATCAACCAATGGATCCAAACGCGGCTTAGAAATTATTAACTTGATTATTTCTAGATAACTGATGATAATTACGAGATACATTGCAATCGTCTATTGTCTTTTTTTTTATGAGATAATATTTTATACAATATTATCTCATTATTTCGTCTTGTTAACATGTTTCTCTTTATGGTGTGCACTTTGCATTCATATTTCCAATTCATTTTCAAAAAAATCATAAAGGCAATATTTCATGTTGGTATCCCTTCAATGCATGACACACAATATCCTATTTTAAAAAATTAAATTCAAAACTCATTTTTGCCAAAAATCTCTATGTTTCTCCCTCTTCGAGATGCATATGAGATTAAAATTTTCCTTAAAACTTGAATTTACTATTTTATGCCAATACATGCATAAAAAGGGATTATATCGAAATAATGACAAGTCAAAACAGAGGAACCAAAACTAAGATAAGGCATAGCTAAAAGGTACTATTTTTCAGAGTTGTAGTGATGTTGAGACTTCCCCACATATAACCAACTCTCGAATCTAATTGTTGAATCTTTGGACCACACAGACCATGAAATTGATTTTTCAAGTCTCGTAACTCAGAGTATCAGTTTCAATAGGCATTCGATCACGCCTAGCGGAAATGATCAATGGCAACTCCAAGCATTAGCTACTTTATGGTGGCCATCCAAAACTAGTTGGATGAGTGATATGTCCAACAGTCCCTCCCCTTCAAGATCACAAGCCGAGTATCCGTACTTCCATGCTTCCATTGTGTTAAAAAAAGAAAAGTCACAATCAAGAAGACACTTCTTCCATGTCGAAAAATATGTTTTAAGTTGCATTTGTTTCCTTCTCTAAAGATGAACCATGTTGTCGACATAAGATATATACATTTTCATCTCCTACTTACACTACGCCAGTTGCTAATGCAACCAATGTCAAACATTTTGATTATCAATTGTAACTCAACATCGATAGTGTTTTGGCAATATAATAAGAACATGTTTTGATCATATATACGTGATAATCTCATTATTCAAGTTACTTAACCTTTAAGATCACAAACCTAGATTCCTTTCATATAGCTTATTTTTATAAATTTTGTTAACTTTTGACCAATGATCCGAACATAACTCTTGACCAAAAAGTTTGTTCTATAACTTAAGATATAGGCGTGAACTAACATTTAATTTGAAACCATTCATATTAGTTGAATCTTTCATAATAGGACTATTTCACTACATTTAGCACATTCTTTAACTTAATTAAAATGAGCTAATAGCTTTTACCAAATCCTACATGTGTATGGATTTAAGGACATTGAATTTAAAACAATTCTAAATCACATAGACAAGGCTAAATAGCATTCATGATGCTTAAGCAAATTGAAAACTAGAAAAACTATCTCATTAAGCAATATTATTCATAATATAGGGAATAATTAATAAAAACACAGCATCAATATGCTAGCAAAATAAGTTTAAATACATAAAATGTTAAAAAATATTCAGATAATCTATCCATAATGCGAACAATAAAACACCCAAAATTTTTCATATATCATAAAATAAATGCTTCCAAAACATCCATAGCAAGCTCGATCACCATTGACAAGGCTACCATCTTTAAGGTTTCTTTTCACCGTTTTTCCCTTAGTCCTTATAGTATGTCATACATATTTAATTCCAATGATAAAGTATCATATACTAAAAGAAGAAAATGAGTTATCAAATGATTGGCATCATCTATATCCATATATTGTTTACGTCTCATTGGTTTCTTCATTGACACCATCATCTTTGCCAATCTCTTCTTCTAATCTTATTTCATTGTTTTCATCATTGCTTATTTCTATTAGTTGCGAAATTTTTTCAATGGGTGTTCTAAATAATTTAGCTATATTTGTTTCCTATATTTTACCAATTGCTATTAAAGATAAGCTATAAGAATAGAAAACATATCATACAATCCACATAACACTTTATTATTTTGAAAACCAACTTGATAAAAATAGAAAATACAATTCCATATAAAGACTGTACACCTACCTTTTCTACTCAAAAGATCATGTACTATTAAAAGAGTAACACTTCTATCATAAATGTAAGCATAAAATGTTTAGTAGTAGTCATATTTAAAAGTAAGAAAATCTCAAACTCAAGGGAATGTGTTTGAACAAATTTTAAACAACATTTTGTGTAGTTAGATGTCCTTTAAAGTTTCTTAAAATTAGCATTAGCAATACCTCTCCTAATAGTCTATTTACCTAAACTATTACAGGAACTTTAAATTTTGACATGAATAGCTTGACAAATAAACACGCAATGGCTAGCATAAAAATAGTTTTAAAATAATAATTAGTATCATTTTTCATATATCCATGAATACATTGTATAGAACATTTATTTTATCCGAAATCATATTTAATAATATACAAAACATTTTTATAACCCTTAGCAAAAATAATTATCTCCAAAAAGAAATTCTACTTCACAATCCTTTTATGTACAAAACACGGATTTTGAACATAAAATTTCCTCTAGAGCAGTGGATAAGTACAAAGGCTATACATTATTTGAGAATAGCTAGACAAATTACTCACAAAGATTTATTTGCATATAACCAAACAAAATAATTTGCACATATACAGCTTGTAAAAATATAAAAAAATTGTTATATTCCTCTAGATTGAGTCCTAACATTATATTTGTTCACATATATCAATCAATTTAAACTTGAAAATATAATGCTTTTAAAAAAAATCAAAAGGTCAACGAATAGGAAAATTTAGAAAGAAGTTTTTTCAATGGAATTCATTAGAGAGTATATTGGCTTACCAAAATAATCTTTCTCAAACAACTAGAGGTAGAAGAAAGAACTTTGAAAAGTTAAGGGAGTTATGGTAAACTAGTTTATCTTTTCTTGCATCCTCTCTTTTATTCGAAATAATTTGTTTCTAAAAATGATGCAAACAACAAGGAATGGCTTTTAGGTTTTTTTCATGACAAAATGAAAGAATGGTTTTGAGTTAAATAGTATATAGAACAGAAGGATAAGCTAGGTCAGGCCCATAAAATAACAATACATGGACCATGCCAAAAACCTAATTATTCTAGTTTATTTATGTTTAATTCAATGTATCTAGCATAAAATCTAATTTTAAAATTTTTTTAGTTTAAAATAGTTGCACTTGTAATTACATTATTTGGATGAACATTGTTTTACAAAGAAATTTTAAATATTAGAATTTGATGAAATAAAAAAAAATCAAAAAATAACATTAGTAAAAATAAAATAATAATAAAAATATGTAATATGGATCTCATTAGATTTGTAAAAATTTATAGATATTGATAACAATATGCAAAAGTGAAACAAATTGAAATGAGTTTTTGCAGTTAGGATTGAAAAAAAATAAACTAGTAAGAAAACAAAATAAATGCTAATTATTTAGTAAAAAACCAAGGAATTTCACAATGAAATGGGAATTTGAGCCATGTAAAACTTTTATTTTAAATGCAAAAAATTTCAAAATCCAAATATTTATTTTTGCCAAACAAAGGAATTTCAATTTAGAATTTTAAAAGTCTCTCTACAAATGAATTCTATCTTTAAATCTCTCATCTAAATGCACCCCTAAATTTTGAATAAAAAAGTAGATGTTTTTGCGGGATTGGAAGTTCTTTTTAATATTTTTATTACAACCTAGGCATATAAAGAACGAAACACTATTATTCACTTTTAATTCATTTAATGAATTGAAACTTGTTAGCTTTATTAGCTTTAAATTGATCTTTATTTTGATATTGCAATATTTTAAATTTAATTAGCTTGTATTTAAATACTTTTAACTTAGTATTTTTCATTGAATTAATTTCAAGATATTTTGAAAAATACTAAATTATTTTTAACTCTTTCATATCTCAAAAAATGGTGTTCTGAATGCACACTTATGTTTAAAACATTTTTGAGATGTGTCAAAATCTTTTTAAAGCCAAGAAAAACACTTTACACAATTTTCTAGTGAATGTATTGATACAATGTTTGCATGCATCAATATATGCTTTTAGTAGCTAAACTTCTTCAAAAGCCTCAAATGTATTGATAACCCTTGCAATGTATTGATACCATTTTTAAAAAATGTATCAATACCTTGTATGACAATGATTATATTTTAAGGGTTTGCAGTAAACGTATCGATTACCCATGAAAATGTATCAATACAAATGCATAAGACTAAGTGGAAAAACACATTTATGAAGCATACAACGATTATCCAGCCATGAAATTAATGCCTAATGTCCATAATTCATACCTAAGCTATAAATAGCGGTTCACAATGCTTGAAGCAACAAGAAATACCAAAGATTGATCAAGAAATCCAAAAACAATACTAGAATCCTTCAAGTTCATATTTTTACTTTCTTGTACACATTGTATTCATTCTTTTTATCTCTTCTTCATTATGCTTAAACTTTGGCAAACACTTATCTATTAAAGGGTTAAATTAGTTAGCAAACACCATTCTCAAGGATTGTGTGAAATTGAGAGAATTACTTAAGAATTTAGGTAAAATTCTTAAAGGGACTAGAGGTTCTATCTAACCCTTAAAAGATAAAGATTAAAAGGTTATACATTAGCCTCAAAGGTAAATTTTCACTAGTAAATTATAGAAATCATCTTGGGAAAAAAAAAAATCTAAGAAGAGAGAACACAGGTGTCGTGTTCAAGGACCGAATATGCATATATCATGTGTTTAATTTTCTACCTCTTATATCTTTATTTCTTATCATTTTTAATTAAAGTTTCATATTTTGTTTAAATTTTTAAAGAACCAACTCTCCCTTCTTGATTCGTCATTTATTTGGGCTAACAAAACTAATTTCAAATAATATATTTTTAAAATTGCTTTTCTTTAATTCTATTAATAATAAATACACATTTCCTTTTAATTGATTTAATACGTAATTTCGAATGCTGTTTATATGTTCATCGTGAAGCGCAGACAATTTTGCTGGTAAAATATACAAGAGAAGAAGAGCCAACAATAGGTGGACTATCAAAATTTACCAAAATTTCACTTTCACCTACTATTTGCTTTCATAATTCGACCTTTTATTGAGAATTGATAAAGGGAAACTTTCTCAAAAAATCATTAACACTGGAACCTTCCTCCCTCAAGCTGTTAAAGATTAGCAATGAAGGAAGAAAAGAGATTAGAATGTTGACTTTTGAGGCATGAAAAGAATATTTTTAAGGTTTTACAATGCCTCTGAGGTTTTATAAAAATATATATAAATATTTCATGCAGAATTTAAAAAAATAAAAGATAAAAAGTTTGATAAAGTAAAAGTATATATCTATCTAAAATGGCTTTTGGTATAAACTGTGTTCTTTAATCATAACTATTTTGATAAATGTTGATAACCCTAATCACTAATAATTTATAATTTTAATTATTTTTAAAAAATAATAGATAATTATATTAATAAATTTAAGTACAAGCAATCCAAAAATCAATCGTTAACATTAAATTATTAGTAGTCCAATAAATAAACCTAAGCCCAGAGCACTTTGTACTTTTATTCAAGCCAAAAGATAGCTATCTTATTATATACCTTTTATGATTGAATCTTCTTAGGTAACGGCGATTAGCTTCCATTAACATACTAAACTGCTAAACAATAAACCATTACAAGGCTAGAAAAATCACAAGGGCGATTCAAATGAAATTAATATCATCATGAACCAATAATCATTTCGATTTTGGGGTTTCGCAAGCAAGTTCCTGAATTTAAGATGACTATATTATATGGCTTGCTGAAAAATTAATGTAAGCAATCACAGTCCAAGCTTGAACCAGCTCCAACCAGGTGCATCTCCAAAACATTATATCAGTTACTACCTTCGGCTTAAGGCAATATTGTGACGCCGATACTAGCCTTTTTAGCAGCATGAATATTTATGTGGAAGCAAAGCACAAATTCTTAACGTCACCTCAATTTTGTCTCAGCCAGCAACAGTTTTGCTTTGGACTAAGAATTGTCAACGAAGCTGCTATGATATATAAGTGGCTTGCCTTTTTTGTCCTCATCCAACCAGTACGCAATCAATCCAGGATAGCTTGATGGCAAATTAAAACATAGAAGGCTTGCCCCCTTGAAATTGACAAGCACAAAAAACATGAACAAACAGCAAAATCATAACTGAAATTCATGAAGCAAAACCATATATATAATAAGCACATAATAAATGAACCAAAATGCGTACCCGAAACAAGTTTAAAGTTTGTCGCTCAAGCGCTTTATTTATAAGCATTAAAGAAATTCCTGTTCTCTATCAGCAATGCAAATCCAGGCTTTGAAATAAGAAAAGTTGGCAGTGCAGCGATGATGGAGAATGTTAGTTTCATTCTTTTACTTGTGTGCGCCTTATGGATTTCGTCAGGGGCATGGTCCAGACACAACTGCTCTGAAAACTATGATCCAAAAGATATGGAAGAAAGATACGAAAAATGGCTAGCCAAGCATGGCCGAAAGTACAAGAATAAGAATGAATGGGCATTGCGCTTTGAGATTTATAAATCCAATCGTCAATTCATTGATTGTATCAATTCTCAAAACCTATCGTTCAAGCTGACTGACAACAAATTTGCAGACATGACAAATGATGAGTTCAGAGGTATCTATTTGGGTTACAAAAGCAGATCTCCAAGTGAGAGCAAGATCAAGGGCTTCCAACTTGACAAATTTTACAATTTGTCAACAAGCATAGACTGGAGAAAGAAAGGTGCCGTAACTCCAGTCAAGGATCAAGGCATCTGTGGTATGAGTTGTGTTCCTGTTGATATATTAAATTACATTTTTACTTCATGCATGGGCAAGCGCTTGTTTGCCTAGTTCTAGTCAATTCTACCAAGTCCAAGGCATAATGCCATTAATAGTTTCCCAGACTATGATCTGGCAATTTGTTTCTTGCACCAAGTACCTCTTAATTCAAAGTTAAAAGCCCAAGTTAACTAAAGAGGGAAGAGATACAAATGAAAGTCATTAGATGATCCCTTCAATTACCATGGACACTGAACCTAGCTACCATATTCAATATTTGTAGCAATTATTAGGTTGGTTAATGGATGGCGACTCTCTTGAAAAAAAAAAATTGAAGTTAAATGCTTGGCCCTAATGTCAAGGGTCAGGAAGCATGATTTATCATCACCACCTGCCTTTTGATACAGGGAGTTGTTGGGCATTCTCAGCAGTGGCAGCCATAGAAGGGATCAATCAAATTAAGACAGGAAAGTTGACATCTCTTTCAGAACAAGAGCTTGTTGATTGTGACGTCAACTCCGGGAACCAAGGTTGCAGCGGTGGATACATGCACAAAGCATTCGAATTCGTTATAGAGAATGGCGGAATCACCACCGAGGAAAATTATCCATACAGGGGAAGAGATGGCATCTGCGACAGTTTCAAAACTAGAAATGATGCAGTAACAATTAGTGGATATGAAACATTACCTACTAACAATGAGAAAAGTCTACAAGAAGCAGTTGCTCATCAACCTGTATCTGTTGCCATCGATGCTGAAGGTTATGAATTTCAATTCTATTATGAAGGTGTCTTCGCTGGACATTGTGGATATCAACTAAACCATGGAGTTACAGTAGTTGGCTATGGGGAAGATGGTGGCACAAAGTACTGGGTGGTGAAGAATTCCTGGAGCGAAAGCTGGGGTGAATCTGGCTATATAAGGATGCAACGTGAATTCACTGATGAAAGAGGTCTTTGCGGCATTGCTATGGAGGCCAGTTACCCCATTAAGAATTGAACTGCTTTTCAGGGAGTTGGCCTAGGAATTCTTACACCATGGCGCTGTTTTCTTAGTTAAAAATTTTCAATTACTAATATTTTACTAGTATTTGTTATCATGTGTATTGACACATGAATATTTATTATTTTATCTATTTTAAATATTTAAATATAAAATTTAAAATAAATAAAATGTATGTTAATTAAAATTTGTATTAACATGTAAAGTTTGCTTTATTTGCAAATTTTATCAAATTATTATAAATTTATTACTTTTATATTAATGTAAACATAATTATGAACATTAAAAAAGTTTTAATGTAAATTTTAACTCTTTTATATTTTTATCAAATAAATTAGTTTATCTTGTAAGGTTAGCGAATATTTAAAACTTTTAAGATTAAGTAATATATAAATTTTTATTTTTATGTATTACCAAATACAAAAGTTTTTTTAATGAAATTAAAATTTGTATTTATAAATTAAATAAATTAAATAAATTAAATAATAATAATAATAATAATAATAATAATATATTTATAATTACAATTTGGAAATATAGAAAATAACAATGACTCTTTCATTAGTTTAAAAGATTTTCTATGTTTACAATTTTATATATACTAATGTACATTATCACATTTACGAGAAGTAAATTCTGGTTATTTTGTTAATTTTTTAATATATAGTTGTATATTGTACAAATAAATAACATTAATAAAGTGTTGTGAGATGAAATTCGTATTAACATATAAAATTTTATTCCATGCTCAAATTATATCAACTTAATATAGAATTTATTATTTATTGTAAATTAAAAGTAGAAAGATAAAAAAAATTTTAAAGTAATTTTTAATTCTTTTTATTATGCAATAATTATTTACTTTTTAAGATTGACTAAAAATTATAACTTTGAAAATAAAACAACATAATTGTACTTTAACTATTTTTTATTTATTATCAAAAAATTTTATTTAATAAAGTCTATCAATGAATAAAGCTTCTTACTTATAAATTAGATAAATCTTATTTAGTAAAATAAAAATGGCAATTTAAAAATCTGGTAAATAATAATTACTATTTTTGTCAAATCAAAATATTCTTCGCATTTATACTTTTATTGTTTAATATATTGCCTATGATGTTATGCATTAATTATATTTAAAAATTTTAAATTATTTTCAATGTGTATAAAGCTTTAATATAAAATCTAACGCCAACTTTGTAGGATGAAAAAGTAAAAACTATATTAAATCATATCACATTTGACAATTTCAATTTTTCAAGAAATTAATGAAGTTTTTAAAGAAATAGATTAAAACAATAGTAGGGCTACAAGCCAATCATAAATGATAATAAGTACTATGAAAATATTACTTTTTTAATTAACAATGCAAATGTTCAATAACTATTTATTGAAAGGTGCAAGTGTCACGGGCTCGGACTTTAGCCTAACAAACTGCGTAGCCTTAGGCTTGGGATTTGCTGCCTTTTATGCCTAAGTCAGCCTTCAAACACTCAAAAGAAGAATCTAAATTCTCCAAAGGCACTGAAGCTAAAAGCTTAAAAAAATTAAAGCAGAACAGAAGAACACAAAGAGAAGAGAGAGGAATGCTCAAATGTGTTTTTCAAGTGTTTGATGATATAAATGGGGCTGGGGAGGCCGCTATTTATAGTTGAATTCCCCGTACATTAATGGTTCACATTAAATCTAATGGATGGCTAGGATTTACACTTATCTACAAAATCTAGAATCCCAGCTAAATTTTAACTTTAGTAACTCCATCTCTATCTAGTTTTAAATAAGCTGTAATGGTTGTTTTTAACTGTATCTCTAAGCTTCTAGAATTCTCCAAGGATTGGGCTTATTTTGGTTGGCCAAGTTGTTCTAAGTAACTTGGGTGTTCAGGCTAGGGCTGATTAGTGTGACCCACGACATTCTCCCCCACTTGTTTTTGTGACGCCTTCATCGTGTCCTTCGAATGGAACTACTCAATCTTATCTTGGAACTGCCATAATGCCTCAGCTAGTTCCCAATTTGCCTCACTATCAGGTAGTCCTTTCCACTAGATGAAGTACTCATGCCTTGGCCTATGACTTTTCTACCGTACGACTCGATCTGTAAGAATGCATTGTACATTTCTATCGTAAGAGGCCTTCACTCCTACTGGTGTGCGCTGTGACTTGCCTCGATCTGGATCCTTCTCATCTTCATGGAATGGCTTAAGCATGATGACATGGAAAACGGGGTGTACCTTGAGCTTTGCTGGTTGTAGACACCTTATTTTGTTCGGGCTAATTTTCCATGGTCCGTGCATTTTTGACTTGTCCACCATTAATCAAAAACTCGATTTTAACTCATTTCTTTGCATCAAAAAAGATTAAAACCCATATCAAATAATGAATTTGGACTTTTGAATTAATCAAAACATTTTTTTAAAGTCTAAATTAGATAAAAAAAGGTCAATGTCACATGATCACCTTACTCCTCCTTAGTTTGTTGACTAAGATCACCATCAGCCACCCTATTTG